>CAIGRL010221766.1:5347-19805 GCA_903798325.1 Fraxinus xanthoxyloides
GACCATGATGAGCGTAGATATACGAGTGTCTCCAAGAATAGATGTGATCGCCAGGCTTTAGTTCGTACTTTTGGATTTTGTTCGAAAGCAGTCCCACCATTTTACCTCTTCTCCTTCTTCGCTCGATTTCAAACTGGGTGATGTGATGGCGACGCTTCGCTTGGTCCTGA
The DNA here is from genome assembly GCA_903798325.1 of Fraxinus xanthoxyloides. NCBI lineage: Eukaryota > Viridiplantae > Streptophyta > Magnoliopsida > Lamiales > Oleaceae > Fraxinus > Fraxinus xanthoxyloides. The sequence goes on from CAIGRL010221766.1 coordinate 5,518, forward strand.
AGCGGACTGTTGAATCTAACGTGAAAACTCGAAAATTTACTTGGAATAATTTTATTATAATGATTTATTTTGAATTTTGTGCAGATAAAATAATTTTCTAATCCATATAGGTTAAGGAAAAAAAAAATTGAAGATAATTTTTTCTTTTTATCTAAAAAAGAAATAAATTAAAAATTATCCTCAATGCGTCGGTTTTGTGTGTTTTTTTGGACGATATTAACCCTGTTATAATTCAATTATTTCAATAATATCTTACTTCCGTTTTTCAATATATATTTAATTTACAAACTATAATTAATTCTCAATTAATTAACATTCAATTCATTTAATTAATATTAATTAGAATTTCAATGTTCAACTTTCCACTATCAAGAAAAGTCATTTTTAACTTTAATACTAACATGCTATATTTTTATTTTGAATTGTGGCGCCGTCAATCTTCTACTTTTTAGTCTTGAAGAACATATATACACACTTAATCACACTGTTCGCACGAAAGAAACAAAACCAGTGAAGGTAACTTAAAAGATGCACTAATATAGAAGTACCATCAACTTTGCTTTTAATTGAATTGCTTCCCATCTAGCAAAAGTAGCCTTTTAATTATACTGAGTCTATTTCCGAGCTCTATTTGATTTGTTCATTCCGATAATTAGAATTCTTCTGCTCCACCCAATATGACAAGTTCTTCCTAGTTTGTTATCAGTAGTTGATAATTATTTTGCTTATGCCCAAGATTTATCAGTAGTTGATGGACGAGGACGACAATTTTCATTTTTCCTTTTCTTTCAAGTGGTTAATCACGGACAGTGAGACTATATACTTCAGTCAGTTTTAGCTTATGATCTAGCCTCAGACATGATGGAGGTCAATTTATTCTAATCTCCTTCTCGTTACCCTCCAAGATTTGCAACTTGCACAAAATTTCCACTAGAGGATAAAGGGTTCTGCCCTAAACTTTCTGATTTTGGATATGCAGTTTGGTCCAAATGAGGATGTCTCATGTTACCACAAGGATTGTGGGTATTCATGGATACTCTGCACCCGAATATACTAGTAGTGGACACCTTACACTGAAGTCTGATGTATTCAGTTGGGGTAGCTGATTAGTACGATTTACACTTAATTTAGGTCACAATCATGGATAATTATTAATAAATATGTGAGATATAACGTAATTCGATGTGATTTGTGTTTTGCATGACAACAATGATGAATACAGTGAAAATTAGGAGAAAAATGGAAAAGGAGACTAAAGCGGAAGAAAATCAAAGTTCAGGGACTAATGTGCAAATAATCGAAAGATGACTCGGAGGAGAGATCGGAGATGTGAAGATGTCGAGGATCAATTGAGTTTTGGAATAACACATTGGAGGAAGAAGATGTGGGAAAAGATGTCAAGATTGGCAAAATTAAATTTAAGAATCAAAATGCAAGAACTTGTAATTTGCCATAACTATGCAGTCGCGTTGGTCAGTTCATAGGAAAATAGAGGGCCATTTTGCTCTACTATGCGGTCGCATAGGAAGTAATTATGCGGTCGCATAGTAGAAAAAGTTGGTGAAAAATCTAGTTTCCTATTTTAATTAAAATACATAAGGAAACAAATCTTGATAGGGTATTTAAACTCTAGGGCTGCCCAGAACGAGGGGGAAGAGTTTTTATCAAGGTTTTCAGAGAGAAAAAGAGACAAGAACGAGGAGAACAACACCACGACTCGAAGATTTAATTCAAGAATCAAATTGGTGATGTTGTTCTTTATTAAATTTTCTAGTTTTCTTCTTTCCATCATACTAGCTAGGGTGATGTTGTTCTTTATTAAATTTTCTAGTTTTCTTCTTTCCATCATACTAGGCTAGCTGTACTGAGAAATGATGAACTATATAATATGATTTTTATTTCTTAGTTTTACATTCTTGACAAAAAAAACACGTTTTTCACTATTTGAATGGTTTATATGTTCTTATGTTCTCCATATTTATAATGCAAGATAATTATGTGAGTTTGGCGATTTGTTTCATGCATTCAAGAAAAGGGAAATGAATTCGACATATATAAATCATCATAAGATTCGATATGAGATAGAAATATACCGTTATACCTTATGTAAATCTTTAAATTTAAGTGTTCATAAAAACTCATGCATTCTTTTATATTTGCATCCATCATAGAAATATAGTTGGGTCATATATGAGAATATGTTTGACATTGCTCGAGAGAGATTGTTGAATAATTTAGGAACATTTGATTTATCAATATTGCAATCGTGTGTCAAAGTATAAAACTATGTTTAAAAAGATTATTATTTAGGAATTTATGATCCCAGTATACTTATCACATATTAGAAAACACTTCAATTTGCATTCATCGCCAATTTGCATTTAGTTAATTAATTAATTCATACTTGTATATTTAACATTAATTCAGTTATAATTTTATCAAAACAAACACTCTCATTTTTATTGTTTCAGTTAAGGTCATGATAATTAGAATTTAAATTAATCAATCCTTGTGAGAACGATACTGGACTCAAAAAGTCCACTTTATTACTTATTAACGATCCGTACACTTGCAGTCCCCAGTATTTGACAATATGTTTGAAGAAGAGTTAAGCTGTTTCTTTAGCTGACACATACTTGGGCGCTGCGCTGCGATGAAGGTTGCGTACTTAGATAGACTGTCCACCACGACGATGATGGTGCCAAAATCTCAAATTTTTAGCAATTCAACAATGTAATCCATCGACACACTCTGGAAATGGCCTAGTTGGGACGAAAAGGGGCTCAAGCAAGCCCGCCTTTTTCTGATGATCTGTTTTATCTTGCTGACAAATAAGACGAGTTTTCACGTAAGAGGATGTTTGATAGAGATTAAAATCATATTAAAATTGAAAATATAGCCGTTATTGTTGACTTTTATTAGACGTGTGAGACCAAATAATGGTCATATTTTCAATTTTAATTGGATTTTAAGCCGTACCAAACAGACTCATTTCATGAAACTGTGTATTTGTTAGCCTTTACTAGAAAAAAATAAACTTTGCCTAAATGTATAGAGGGAAGATAAAATTCAAAAAATATACGTGTAACTCCTTTCAGCAATTTAAACTTTTAAATCAAGGAGAAACCTACGTAAATATTGTAGTGATATAGAAGGATGAGAGTTAGATGCCTGGGTGGCCCATNAATCATATTAAAATTGAAAATATAGCCGTTATTGTTGGCTTTTATCAGACGGGTGGGACCCAATAACGGTCATATTTTCAATTTTAATTGGATTTTAAGCCATACCAAACAGGCTCTAAGTTGTGACGTCATCCCGCATTTGAGGCCAGTACCACGTATGTTGTAGTAGTGCAAAAGTGGTTCCTATCCAGGATGCCCTATCCAAATCGTGTCATGACATTCCGTAATTAGTGATTTCCTCAAATCTCTGCCCTTATGAGCATATATGTGGTCTCTCATAGTCTTCACTACGTCTCCATCGAGCTAGAACTGACGAGTTTTGCCGTGTTTGATGAAGTCGACCAAATATTGAGTAGTCGGGTCCTTATCCAAAAATACCTGAATTTGGTCAATTGTATATGTGGTAACTGTGCTCTCTGAAAGAACGGCCTAAAGCAAATGGTGGCTAAGTCGGCCCGATGACTAAGAGCATCGATAACATGATTACTAGATTGGGGACGATACTCTAGTATAAAATTGAACTATAAAAGTAAGCCTATTTGCTTGATACGCAGTGTTATCTGTCTACACAATAAATGGAGACTCAAGCAAATAGTAACAACATCCCCTAAGGTAATGGACTACCGCCAACTACTTATTTTAGTGCTATGAGTAATGATGTTCTGCTTGGTTCAGCTTTTGACTCTCATATGCTACCAAATGTCCTTACGTAAGGACTCCACCAAGTGCAAAGTCTGATGCAATGGTATGAACTTCAAATGTTTAATTATATCCGATAAAGCTAACGCCAGATTTTTTTCACATAGATTTCTTCAACTTTTCGAAAGTATTTTGGCAATGGGATGACGAGTCTCATTCCTTATCCTTCTTTGTCAATTCGGTAAATGGCAGTGCAATTTCTGAGTACCTTTTCACAAATCTTTGATAATAATTGCATAACATAAGAAATGAACGTACATCATGGACATTCTTTGGTGGTTGTCAATCTTTGATGGGTGTAACCTTCTTCGAATCCATATGTATTTTGCTTTATTCGATGGTTTGACCTAAAAAATTGATAGACGTCTGAGCAGATGAGCATTTAGACGGTTTTGTAAAGAGTTCATTCTCTCGTAGCTGATTGAAAACTCGCCTCACATATTGCACATATTCCTCCAACGTTTCTCTATATTATGTCGTCCAGGTACACAATCACAAAATCCCCCAAGAACCTGTGAAGTACCTGATTCATCATCGTACAAAATGTCGCTGGAACGTTTGTTAAGCCAAAAGACATCACTTCAGATTCAAAGCCTCCATTTGTTACCACCGTAGTCTTAACTTCATCTCCCTCTTTAATTTGAACTTGCCAATACTGGACCTGAGATCAATCCCCGACTCAGTCGATTAAAACAATTTGCGACCAACGGAATATGATAGCTATTCTTTACAGTGATCTACTTCAAGGCTCGATAGTCGCAGCCCATTCTAAGAGAACCATCGACCTTTTTCTGAAACAACACGAGAGCTCCATATGGTGATTTTGCAGGTACGACAATTCCACTTTCCAACACTTCTCCTAATTGTTTCCGAAACTCTTCAAGCTCAGGCTGAGATATACAGTAGGGTGCCCTAACGGGGGGTTTAGCACCTGGAACAAGTTCAATCTCATGATCAATCGCCTTCCTTGGTGGAAATTTCTTTGGTAACTCATCCGACATGATGTCCTTGAATTCTTTAAGAGGTCTTCTGACAGATTTTGGAATAGGACAAGTCACCTCTTCGATCTCCTCTAATCGAAGAGTGTACGAAAATGAGGGTTCATTTTGTTTTGAAACCCTTACCAAATTGCAGGCCGAAATACTTTTCTTTCCTCATTCCCAGCTTGTGTAGTGATGACACACGATTTTCTACCCGTCATCATTAATGATTTGGAATATGGCAACACTAGTATCTTAGTATCCCAAAGAAATTTCAATCCTAGAATAAAGCTTGAAGTCGTCCATCTGAACTGTAGACAAGTTTGTCCTTCCCTCGAAAGGACCCACTTTGAGCAACACAGATTTCGCTGCTCCAACTATAGGTTGAGCGACGGAGTAGATTGCTTTGACTTTTTCACTACCTTTTTCCATAAACAAGTTCGAGTCGCTCCACTTCGATACTTGTGAGGCAGTTGTGGGTAGCACCAATATCTACCATATCCATGATTGGCTTCCCATTGATCTTCACATCAATGTATATTAGGCATTTTTCCCTACAAATACGAGCCTTCGATTCTTCGATTTTTACCTCTTTCGAGATAACATTATCATTTTTAGAAGCTCGAGGCGATAGTGTATTGCACCAATATGAGAATACGCAAACTACATCCTCATCCTCTTCGAAATCGGTCTCACCAGATAGCTAGCTTGTGGGACATCTTGCTTTGAACTCATTCCGCTACTCGCTAGATGACAATATGCATTCACCATCGTTTCATATAGAAAACACATCAATTTAGGAGTAGCGTCAAACCTGCTTTCCGTTGTTTTTCCTTTATTCCAATTGTTACTGTCGCTAGAGTTATAGTTTCTTTGACGACTGTTTTGATAGCTTCCCTAAAAGTTACTCTGACTGGTGCTTTAATAGGCTCCTCCCTTATTATGAGAGTAACACTCTCCCCATTTGAGTTCGAGCTGGGTCTGTAAAGTTTGCTTCCACCTCCAATAGCTTGACTATTCCCCGAAGGTCGATCTTTTCTCGAGTCGGTTGATAGTCACTTAAACATTCAGCGGCTCCCATGGCTGCGCTCAAATCAATAACCTTCTGTATCTGAAGTTTCGTGCCGGTCTACAGTTTCAACCTTTTTCATGAAGGTGAATAGCTTATCATTTTTCGACATATCTCGAATATTCAGCATGTCCTGAAAAGACTTTCACGTACTCCCCGATGGAGCTTGTATGTTTCAGTTCTTGTAGTGCCGGATATTCTACATTTTCTGGGAAAAATGCGATATGATTGCTTTAGCCTGAATATTAGCATACTTTGTCCGCCACTATAGTTTTGCATCTCCACCAAGATATATGGTGACTGTTGTAACATTTCTTGTTTCGTCCTCGATCGAAGTCCCAGGGAAATATTGTTATATATCAAATAAGAAGTTCACGACTTCTTTTATATCGCGTACCCTTCCGTAGGTACACCCTTTTGAAATTTTAAGCCTTGGAACATACTCTTGTGCGAGGACTTGCCCATTGTCAACTGCACGTTGAAGTACTCATAATTGAGCTCTCAACGCTTCCATTTCATCCTGCAGACTAAACATGATTGCAATGGCTTCAATCATTGATGTGCAAGCCCTTCTGCTTTCATCTAACTGGATGTGTAACTCACTAATTTTCGTCTCTACCACCTTGACTTTTTTCCTCGTGGCCCTCCAGGCATATCACAATCTAGTAGTTGTCTCATCAAGCGCATCCACACGCTATTTCGTACTCTTCTTTTGAGGATCTACGACTTCTGTGATGTTTGATGTAATTGGATTCATAGCTTTTTTATCGAAGGCCGTGAGCTGTAGCTCCGATACAAACTTTCATGGGGTGCTTTTTTTTTTTGTACAGAAAGGGACATTGTACGACAATAGTCTACTCACTACATTCCGCATTTTCTCGATCTTTTAGGGATGAAAGAAAACTTGATTACAATTTGTAGATATCTTGCAACAAAGAAATTAGATACATTGAAAGTAAATTGATCTTTGATTGATGAAAGCAAAAATTACAATTGATGAAAGTAGAAAATTATAATGGCCGGTGCAGGAGGTGAACACCAGTAAGCTTGAATTTTTTTTGAATGACTAATACTCCCTATAATAACTTGCGGAAGAAAAATCTAAATGATAGAAGTAGACATTTAAATGACGATGAATTATACTAAACGTTTACAATTGTCAGAGCTATTTTACAATTGAAATAAACTATTAAATGTAAAGGAAATTACAACTCAAATTAAACTAATATTTACAATGTACAATCGAAGTTGGACAAATTGCGGCTGCGATTGTGTCAAGGGGCTAGGTAAAGCAGCAGTCCTTGACATGTGGGATTGACGTGCCTAATAGAGGGTCACGAAGTGGTGGATGCTATTGATAATTTGACATCGGGCAATATGACTATCTTGGTGATCAACATGGACGTGAAAGAGATGAGAAGTTGTGTAAGGACCAATAACACAGAAATGGGTTTGAGTTCAAGAATAATTCACACGGAACAACAAATTCATTAAAAAATCATGTAGAGGACGACAAGAAGACAGGATTGAGGGTTGTTTTTTGACCTTACTCTTAATTATTAGGCTTTTTTCACATCATCTTCGAAATTGCTAGAGTACAAAAAAATTTCTATTATTTTTAATTTTTTATAAAGAAAGTACCAGTGTGTAATAAGCCTCCGTTTGTTTCCCATTAAAATTCTCATTCTCATTCTTCTACTCATTTTCAACCACACATTCTTTAATAAAATAATATTTTCTATTACATCAATAACTTTTCCTTTTTTTTCAACCACACATTCTCCATCAATCTGCTATTTCAAAATACATTCTTTAAAATTAATATCTATCAAAAATACTCAAAATTTTTTGAAAAGTAAATAAAATTGATTATGTCGAAAATTGAAAAAAGAGAAAAAGAGTTGACTTGCAGGAACACTTACAGTACACCTGCGTACACAGAATAAGGCAGCTTTTTATTACCCAAATTCGAGACTACGCTATTTTCACCATCTTCAAGCTGCNCCTAAAATACGCATTAAGCCTCCGTTTGTTTCTCATTAAAATTCTCATTCTCATTCTTCTACTCATTTTCAACCACACATTCTTTAATAAAATAATATTTTCTATTACATCAATAACTTTTCCTTTTTTTTCAACCACACATTCTCCATCAATCTGCTATTTCAAAATACATTCTTTAAAATTAATATCTATCAAAAATACTCAAAATTTTTTGAAAAGTAAATAAAATTGATTATGTCGAAAATTGAAAAAAGAGAAAAAGAGTTGACTTGCAGGAACACTTACAGTACACCTGCGTACACAGAATAAGGCAGCTTTTTATTACCCAAATTCGAGACTACGCTATTTTCACCATCTTCAAGCTGCTCTCTCTCTCTCTGTAACGCGTAAAAATGGCGACCCCAATTATCCCTCTCCTCCTTTTCTCTCTCCTCGCCGTCACAGCCTCCGCCCGTCCCTGCAAAACCCTCTTCTATTTCGCAACCACCACCACCACCTATTACCCTTATTCCCGTTCCCAAAACCCCAACCCTAATGATTCTAATTTCCTTTTGCAAAAACCTTCTTCCTCGTCTTCGCCCCGTTATCTCACTCTTATCTTCACCACCACCACTACTCGATTCCCTAACCATCATCCATCCCTCAATTACAACGATCGCCCGGGCAATCTTGAACACGATATGCTTCCCTACAAAGGCCCCGTTAAGTTACACTCGTCAGTCTCGAGCTCGATTAGGGATCGCACCAAGGACATCATGAGTGTGGTTGGGGCGCTGCTGTTCGGGGTTGGTTGCGGGGTCCTCACGGCCGCCACAATGTACTTCGTGTGGTCTCTTTTCTCTCCCCACCGCTTTGACTTTGATGATGATTCGTCCTTTTCTTCTGATGATGATGATGACGTCACCTCCGCCAAGAAGATGGGATATCTGGCTATTCCTACCAAGCCCAAGGTGGTTGATGATGACCTCAAGAAACTTGCATCCCCAGCTAAGGATGAAGTCTGATGATTTGATCGAATTTGTCAGCCTTTTGGGAACCCAAAGGAATGAAAAAGTGATTGATTATTACCAGAATCTATCTATATATCTATCTATCTATGTATTTATATATTCACGTTATTGTGCTATTACATACTGCTGTGAATTGTGATATGAGGACCCTCTACTATGGATTTAATTGTGATAATTTCTTGGCGTGCATTGATCAGAAATATTAATTTAGTATTTATAATGTGTTGAGCACTGTCCTATTGTCTGGTGTTTTGATTATGGAAAATGAAATAGTGATCAATGCTTATGCTGTGCTCATCAATTTATTTTTTTTTTGTTAATAACAATTTGAGAGAATAGTAAATGCTTATGATTAATACATTACCTGATCATTTTCCTTTGTCATGAAATGGAGTGATAGGAATGAGTTCTGATTCTAGGGTATTGAATCATATATTGTTAGGCTCTAAACGTCTTGAAAAAAATTGAAAAAGGGTTCATAACGTCCCCAATCCTTGATTTAACAGATTTCATTATCCAGTCGGATTGTTGGCTTAGATTCTCATGGGTTAGGTTATCTTGTAATTATCATGTATGAGGGAGATTCATTTTGCATGGAAAGATTGAAATTTTACAATTTTCTTTTTATCTGTCTTCAAGAATTCTAAGTGGTTGCATGCTTATGAATCTGATTTTCCATAAATGATGCCTTCAAATTTGAATTCAGTCATTTTAATTCCAGCCCACTCTGTATGATGAGTATTCACAGATCTTCTGATGAATTTCTTACAACTAGGCATTGTTGCTTGGAGATAATTATCCTTGACGGTTCTTTGCTCTTAGGTAAATCACAAAGCATCAGTTTGAATTTGTGTTTATCGTGATGGAATTTAAAAATTATACGCAATATTACTTGTAACATATTATTAATCTAGTATGTGTTGTTCGGTATCAACAAGCATCTTCTACTGCAGTTGTAAGAGTGCCATGTGGATTTTTAATAATCAGTATGTGGTTGCTGGGAGTCAAGAAGCATCTTCTATTGTAGTTGTAAGACTGCAACGTGATTGTGTTACTTAAAATTGTTGTGATCTCATAGACTTGCCTTCGTGTTATTTTAAATGAGAACTGGACAGATTCAGTTAACATTACGGATTCTTATTGGCTTTTGCGTTGTTATAAAATCCTCCTAAGTTGGTGAGGGCTTGGGAGTTTTTCACCATTGGTTGTTTGAGTCGAGTTGCTTGCTTTATCTGCTTGCAACAAAAAGCAATTTTCTCTGTTTTGTGGCCAGGAATTTCAGCTGCTTATGACTTTGAATGTTGGTGATTGTGAGCCAATATATTGCACCTTTCTGCCCCATACGGTTAATTGGACGGCTCTCAGCTATGCAGTGACTGAATAATAATGCCAAAAAGATCCAAGGATAAACATCTTATAAAGTGCTGGAAACTATCTTTCTATGGTGCATCAAAATCGTGGAGATAAATATGAACGCTAGTTCAAACTTTTACCTGGTTCTTTCTCTCATACATTGAGAATTTGTTCAAAATTGACATCTGTTTGAAGTCAAGTCTGGCACTGTTTAGATTAATGGGAACACACACGACAATTTTATCATCCCCTTTCTAAATTATGCACCCAATACACCTAACACTGTTCTCATCCTTTTGAAAATATTCATGGATAAATGCAGCTGCTGACATGTTTTAGCCATATGAAATTTATCTGTGATGTAATTCTTGCAAAGTCCAACCTCCATTGGAACCTTCCTATTCTACCAGTTTAACCTAAAGTAGAGTTTTGATGAAACCTTTTATCTATAAGCGGAGCTTTGTATCTTTGAGGTAATTAAAGCCATCAATATTAGATTTTAAGTGAAAATTCCCTTTGATTAAGAAGTCTTAATTGTAATTGTTTAGTTGACTGATTGATTTCTGATGTACTTGTGAATGATTAACACTTGTATGAAGAAAGATTTGTTAATTGTAATTGCTCTTTCTTGAAACCTAGGGGAGGTGGTATCTTGTTGATTGTATTGTTTTTTTATGCGATGTGCTGTTTTTCCATTTGAAGTTGGCTGTATGGCCATGAAATTTGTTTTCGGAAACTGTTGTGGTCCAAATATTTCTAATATATTGAAGACAATTTGAGAATCAAGTACGAGTACATTTAGTTTTATAGAAAAGGGTATCAAGATTAAGTTTGAAACAAATAGATAGATGTGTATTATATTCTAAAAAAGATAAACTAGCTTTTTTATTGTGATGATGACAGAAAATTATAGAGATATTCAATGATGATAGCAGTTAGTTACTAGCAAGATGGGGGATTGGGGTCACAAGAAGAGGAAACTTTATATGGATAGCGGTTCCAGGAGCTTCAGTCATGTCCAAATCTTCTTCTTCTGCAAAGTTGAATTTATGCATCAATTTTGCCAATGCAAGTTCACCAACACCTGTGGCAAATGTAATACCAGGGCAGCCTCTACGACCGGCACCAAATGGGATGAACTCAAAATTGAGCCCTTTGAAGTCAATTCCCGTGTTAAGAAACCTCTCTGGATGAAATTCTTCAGGGTTTTCCCACGTCATTGGATCTCTCCCGATTGCCCAAGCATTGATCATCACTCTGGTGCCTGCTGCAACTTCATATCCCATTAATGTAGTATCTTGAGTTAATTCTCGAGGGAGCAGTAATGGAAGTGGAGGATGTAATCTTAGGCTCTCTTTGATCACAGCCTTTAAGTAGGGCATTTTGTCTAAATCTTCCTCTGTTATCTCTAATTTACTTCCGGCTACTAATCTCACTTCGCTCTGCAGTCTCTCCATGATTTTCGGGTGCCTTAAAAGCTCTGCTATTGTCCACTCTAGAGCTGTATATGTTGTATCAGTACCAGCACCAAACATATCCTGTCATAAGGAAAATGATTAGAATCTAACCAAATGTTTTCTTCAATGAAATCTTATAATCTTTTGAATATTGTTTGCAACATGTCATATGAATATGTTAACACTTGGAGACAAAAGGGATTCTTACAAAAATGACAGCTTTAATGGTATCAGTGTCAATAGGGGAACTAGAACCGTTCTCCCTCTGAATTTCGAGCAATATGTCCACAAAATCTACTTCATTGCTGCTCCCATCACTGTCCGTCTTTTCTTGCTTTCGACTTCTGTGCTCTCCAACTACACCCGTCAAAAATTCATCAAATGATTTAGCCACTTTCTCCAGTCTGGCATTCAAACCATTGAATCGATTAATCCAGTTAAGCCATGGAACGTAATCCCCCGGGTTAAAAGCAACCAATAACTCCCCANAAAGGGATTCTTACAAAAATGACAGCTTTAATGGTATCAGTGTCAATAGGGGAACTAGAACCGTTCTCCCTCTGAATTTCGAGCAATATGTCCACAAAATCTACTTCATTGCTGCTCCCATCACTGTCCGTCTTTTCTTGCTTTCGACTTCTGTGCTCTCCAACTACACCCGTCAAAAATTCATCAAATGATTTAGCCACTTTCTCCAGTCTGGCATTCAAACCATTGAATCGATTAATCCAGTTAAGCCATGGAACGTAATCCCCCGGGTTAAAAGCAACCAATAACTCCCCAATTTCCTTCAACATCAACTCGAAGTTCTGACTTTCTTCTCCACCACCATATTTCCTCCCCAAGACCACTCTACTTATAATATCATTAGTAAGCGACACCAATAGTTTGCTCAAGTTTATCGAAGACGTCGAAGGAGAGGATAAATTTCTAATTTTCTCAATCATAAGTGACGTTTCTTCTTCTCTTATATGACGATAAGATTGAACCCTTTTGCTGCTCAAAAGCTGAAGCACGGCTATACTTCTAACGCGCCTCCAGTGATCACCATAACGAGCAAAAGCTATGTCCTTAGAGCCATAAACAATTTTATGCATAATGCTTAATTTCGGCCGGTTTGAGAAAATCAGGTCCTGATTTTTCACTATCTCTCGAACTGAATCAGCAGAGGAGACTATCAGTGCTGGTACGCTGCCAAAATGAAGCATCATGAGTGGACCATAGCGTTCGGATAGTTCATTCAGTGAGCGATGAGGGAATAAGCCGAGTTGGTGAAGATTTCCAATTACTGGAAGTTTTGCTGGAGATGGTGGCAAACTTTTCCGGGCTTTTGAAGTAGCATTAAAGTACCATTTGTAAAGGAAGATGATGAACAAAATAAAGTAAACAAGAGAAATCATTTTCTTTTCTTGAACAAATGAAATTTGCAGGACAATCTCGTATATGTTCTACTCTTTATAGTATGTATTTCTTTGTACTCATTCTTCTAAAAATACATTATTCAATCTTATTTTCAATTATGCGTTCTCTAATAAAATAATCTTATCCGTAAATTTAAAATTTTTTTCTTTATTTTTTAATTGTATAATTTCAATCAAATTATTATTTAAAATTCAAGAGAAGATAATGAGCATCAAAGTGATTTTGAAATTGATCCAGTACCTGTGCTGAATAATGGGAATGCTGATTGCAGATGCGGTACGTCTGTGATCAATTTGGACAGATTTTTGTTGAAAACTGCAGTTTATGTTGACTTTTAGCATATTTTTGCTTGCTTTTATTTAACGTCAAACTTCCAGATGGAGTTGACATCTTTTGTATTATTGCCTTCAAAATATATTTTCTTGCGTGATGAGTCCTCTATAACAATCGTGGAAACAGCTGTCAAAATAATATTGGTTTAATAGCATAAAAAGTCCATACGTTGGGTTTGTTGTGTGCAAAACATTCTTACATTTCAAATTTTTGCATTTTCACATTTCATTACGAAAAACGTAATTTTCACCAATTGTTAATGTAAAATAATCAATATACCCTCAATTTAAATAAAACAAAAATAAAAATAAAAATTGCAATTATACTCCCAAAATTCTCTCTCTCTTCTCTCCTCCTCCCTCTGCCTTCTTTCCCTCCGCCTCCTCCACTGACCGCCTTTTCCACTAATTGAATCAATACCCAGTGTGGAATTTTTGTTCAACTTCTCTAAAACTCAAAAAGTCAAAACCCCCAATTTCTACTTCTAGTTGGGGGTTTTGTTTTCTTCTCCTCAAAATCACACATCAATCCATCTTCTCTACAGATTCCATTAGGTTGGTGAACATCTAATAAATTGTCACCATTGAATAGCGCAATTTTTTGGGCAAAAGCGATTGCTTCCATTGACTTGGATAAGGATTCAATTGCTTCAATTCATCAGCCAAATGAAACAATTTTGGATTGGCGTAACGAACTGTTCGTTCGCGGGAAGGTGAAATTCTTCTATCCATTCGTGACTCAATTGTGTCCCAACATACGAATGAACTTGGGAAAAC
>CAIGRL010221822.1:0-18377 GCA_903798325.1 Fraxinus xanthoxyloides
TCTCTTAGTACTTAATTTGTTTATATTATTTATCAAGAGATGAATTTCATTGTAAAATCACTTTGATAAAGTGTATGTTGTGTTGCAATCCCTGAAAGATCAACATTATATAAGGATCAATGCTCCTTATTGTAAGTCACCGTATGTGTCATATTGAGGTCCCGTAAAACTCGATAGTGTGGGTCGTATTGAGATCCCATAAAACTCAATATTGTATAAGGGTCGATGCTTCTTATTTGTAAGTCACCGAAAGCATTGTAAATGGTTGGATTGTACCATAAGTCCATCAATATAGTGAAAAAGTCTTGCTCGTGCAAGAGAGCTTGATAACAGAGGACCTAGATCATTACTTTGGATCGAACCTCCACAATTATATCGTTTTTGTCCTCTATCACTTTTATATTTGTGCTTATTATTTGAATTAATCTATTTAGTCTTTATTTGTTTGAATTTATATTAATTTTTCGAAAAAGTTTTAAAAATCAATTCACCCCTATTGGTTAGCTATTATTGGGCTTTCAATCAAGTGCTCCACCCCATCTTGTCACCTCCCCCATTTAGTTGCCCTTGGAACATTATTCTAATTTTAATGTAAAACAACCAAATTTGTTTAACGTTTTTTGGAAGAGATTTTTTTAGGTGAAAAATAATTTTTTTGTAGAATATGTAGGAAAAAAAATTATGAATTCATAGAATGTGTAGTTAAAAACCTACAAAAAAATGATCTTAATAATAAAGTTAACAAACACACCTCAAGAAAATAAATTATCTTAAAGCTTTTAAATTACACTCTCGTACAACACAAAATTGAGAAAACACTATTAAATATCTATAAGAATAATATAATTTATATTTTTTTTACTAGCACCCTATTTGAGGCTAATTCTTTTGGAGGAAATGTATTTTTGAATAATAATTTTAGTTCTTTTGGACGAATTGTATTTTTGAATAATAATTTTTGGAGAATATGTAGTTAAAAAATATGAAAAAGTTTTAAATATACCGTTAAATGATTGGGTTGTCTCACTATTTACTTGGCTTATTGGGTTGTCTTAATTCTCAGATCGGGTTTAAGGCCCATTTCTTTAAAACGTGTTTCAAGTTACACGTTTTTGCTTCTTTTAAGTGGGTCGCAATCTATCGTACATGTAGCTTAATCTTGATCCTGGATTTGAACCGTTTGATATGGATATATATTACTTGGCCCTCACTTTCGTCTTTTACGTTGGTTGAATAGTTCTTTTCTCTATGTGGATTATGATTTCTCTGAAAATCTGTAACTTTGATCTTTGTGTTGTAATCTCTATTCTTTTAGTAAGAATAATGGTTGTTATGTATGATCTTTGAGAGATTGCTGAGCGTTAATTACTGATTTGTAATAAAGAGGTTGGAAAGATCTTTTTGAAGAAATCTCGTATGTTTCTGAACTATTTTTTGGTAGAGATTAGTGGATTTGGAGCAATATCTCTTGACAAATGCTCAGCGGGTGATTAGG
Source organism: Fraxinus xanthoxyloides (assembly GCA_903798325.1). Lineage (NCBI taxonomy): Eukaryota > Viridiplantae > Streptophyta > Magnoliopsida > Lamiales > Oleaceae > Fraxinus > Fraxinus xanthoxyloides. The sequence continues at coordinate 1,496 of CAIGRL010221822.1, forward strand.
TTCGTTCGATTGAACATCTGGGCCATTTTAGGGCAAACAAGTTTTGTGTTCTTTAAGTTTTCTGCAATTTTGAGTTTTTTACGATTTTTTAATCAACTGGTTTGTATAGTTTTGGGAGCAATAAGTGATATCAAAGCTTCTTCCTTTTTTCAAAAATTTGGCTTAGAACTTTTTTCTTCGAAAACCCTAGTTTTTTTTAAAAATATAAATTTTTGATAAAATTGCAAATCCGGTTTGTTCTTGAAAGTTTGCGTAAGAAATCTGTTTCTAAATTTTTTATTTTGTTTGTTGGTCTAATCTCGATTCAACTTTTGGTTGGATCACTTAGTGATAATATGATGTTTTTCGTTAGATCTACAAGATTTCTTGAGACCGTATATTGTTTCTTGAGATTAAAAATCTATGTTTCTTCAAAATCTTCTGTCTCGTTTTTTATTCAATTAGATCCGTTGTTTATACTGCATTTGGCGATTCTGGTGTAACTCGTTACTAAGTTTTGGTGGATCTTATAACTCATACTGAGTTTTGGTGAGTTGAGTTAACTTACTCCGATTTCTATTGAGTTCCTGACTCACTGCTAAGTGTTACCGAATCACTGTGACTCGTTGGGTTCGTGTGCTTAAATTGAGATTCTTGGTTCAATTTTGGTATTTTCTTTTTGAGATTTCAGACTTTGGTATTTTCTATACTATCATAAACTCACAGGTAGTGGTACTTAGAGCAACTGAAGTTGAATGATGTCTATATCCATTAGTTGATACCAAGTAATAGTTCGGCAATGTGGAGATTTTTAAATGATTGGGTTGCCTCACTATTTACTTGACCCGTTGGGTTGTCTTAATTCTCAAGCCAGGTTTGAGGTCCATTTCTTTAAGCCACTGTTTGAGCCAAATTAGTGTAGAATAAGAATTAAAATATAATTGTTATTGAGGCCCACACGAGAGATAGAAACTTTGAATTTAAATGTTGATGTGATGGATAACGATCTATTTTTCATTTTAATAAGATAATAATATAGATCAAATGGGGCCTAAAATGTGTTTCAAGTTACATTCTTTTGCCTTTTTTAAGTGTGTTGCGATTTGTCGTATACGTGGCTTAATCTTGATCCTAGATTTGAACTGTTTGGTATGGATATATATTATACTTGGCCTTCATTTTCGTCTTCTACGTTGGTTGAATATTTCTTTTCTTTGTGTGGATTAGGGTTTTTCTGAAAATCTGTAAATTTGATCTTTGTGTTGTAATATATGTTCTTTTAGTAAGAATGGGGATTGTTATGTATGATTTTTGAGAGATTTTTGAATGTTAGTTATTGATTTATAATAGAGAGGTTAGAAATATCTTTTTGAAGAAATCAGAGATTTCTTTATATGTTTCTGAACTATTTTTTGGTTGAGATTAGATCTGGAGCAATATCTTTTGACGGATGCTGAAAGGATGATTAGGTCGTTTGACTAAACATTCGAGCCCTTTTCAAGACAAAACAAGTATTGTGTTTTTTAAATTTTCTGCAATTTTGATTTTTTTACAATTTTTCGATCAACCGGTTTGTATCGTTTTGGGACCAACATATACCTGTAAAATAATTTTATAAAAAAATATGTAATTGAAAATGAATTTTTTAAAAAAAGGCCCAAACAAGAGCTATATAGAATAATACCAAAATGTTCAAAACCTAAGTCACTTTTTTAATTCCACGTAATTATATCAATTTTTAGCTTATAATTAATAATTAAGTATGAAGTCAACTCTTTTTCCCCGCGTGAGGCTCTGTCCCTGACCCGGTTCCATTAATTACCGAATTTCCGTATATTCGTGCTACGTCGTTACCCTCTGCACACAGTTTCACAAACACGGACCAAAACTCACTCCACCGCCTCTGTTTTCCTCGTCACCACCTCCGCCGCTTCCCTCCAAACCCGCCACCGCCTTCTCCCGAGACGTTAAAGCGATGAAAGAAGCAGTGGCGGAAGAACCCATCACTCCCACAGTCAAGAATATACAGATACTGATTGTCTCCCTTGTCGATTCCATTTCTCGTGTTCAAATCTTCAAGGGAAAATGGTCGCTGATCAGGACCAAATTAACAGCTTTGGAAACCCATCTTTTGGAATTTTCATCAGCCGCCGGCGACGTAAACCCGCTTTCAGTGGACCTTTTTCTCTGCCTCTCCGCTACCTGCTCGGCGGCGGTCTCTCTTGCCGACCTCTGCCACTCGCTGACACCGCCGGGCGGCAAGCTTAAGACCCAAAACGATGTTGATTCCATTTCCGCAAAACTCGATAATCACATCAACGACCTCGAGGTGCTTAACAAAAGCCGGGTTTTCGCCGAATGTGCCGCCGTTTCATTTCAGGCAACTGTATCGAATGTTTCATCATCCAGTAAACGGGAGTCCGTCCGGGCTGAGTCCCGGAATTTGATGACTCGTCTTCAGATCGGGTCAGCTGAGTCCAAAATATCTGCCCTTGACTCGCTCCTCGGACTATTACAGGAAGATGATAAGAATGTACTAATTGCGGTGTCCCAGGGAATCGTTCCGGTACTCGTGCGTTTACTGGATTCCAGTTCTTCAGAAATTAAGGAAAGAACAGTCGCTGGCATTGCCAAAATTTCCACAGTCGATTCGAGCAAGCATGTTTTACTTGCTGAAGGATTAGTATTGCTTAATCATTTGCTCCGGGTGCTTGAATCAGGAAGTATTTTCGGGAAAGAGAAGTCTTGCATTGCCCTTCAAGCTTTGAGTCATTTGAAGGAAAATGCAAGGGCAATTGGGTCCAGAGGAGGAATTACATCTCTACTAGAAATTTGTCAATCTGGGACGCCGAGTTCTCAGGCTATGTCAGCCGGAGTGTTGCGTAATTTAGCTGTTTTTCCAGAAGTTAAAGAGCATTTTATGGAAGAAGATGCAGTGGTGACGCTATTAGCACTGTCTAATTCGGGTACTGCATTGGCACAGGAAAATACAATTGGGTGTTTGTGTAATTTAATTTCGGGAGATGATGACTTGAAGCTCTTTCTTGCCAGAGAAGGTGGAATTGAGTGTGTGAAGAATTTGTGGGACTCTGCTCCTACTCCTCGCAATCTTGAGGTTGTTGTTCAGATGGTATCAATATTGGCCTCGAGTCCATTAATCAGTGAGGTCCTTGTCGCAAATGGCTTTCTGAATCATGTAGTTGGGGTGTTGAACTGTGGGGTTTTAGGAGTGAGAACTGCAGCTGCAAATGCACTGTATGATTTGGCTTACAGTATCAAAACACAGAAAGAATTGGGAAAAATGGGATGCATTTCGCTTTTGTCAAGAATGTTAGATGGTAAGGCGATTGAGGAGAAAGAGGCTGCAGCAAAAACAATGTCGAAACTTATGAGTTATGGTGGGAATAGGAGAATATTTAGAAAGGAGGAAAAGGGGATCACGAGTGCAGTTAAACTCTTGGATCCTTTGGTGCTAAATTTGGACAAGAAGTATCCTATTTCTATTTTAACATCAATAGTCCATTCTAAGAAATCCCGGAAGCAAATGGTGGCTGCTGGTGCTTGTGCTTATCTGCAGAAACTAGTCGAGATGAACGTTGATGGTGCTAAGAAGCTTTATGACAGTCTTGGCCGCGGCAAGCTGTGGGGAGTCTTTGCCAGGCCTTGAGTTGAGGAGCAGTGGTAAAGATGAAATTGAATGCTGTTAATATGTATGTCAATAATGTTTCATTCTCTGTAATTTGATTTCATTAGTTTTCACATTGTTGATAAGTTATGCTTAGACTGCTGTGGTAGAAAGCAAATATGAATAGAGTCTAGTTGCTGATGAGAGTTTGTGTTTTTCAGAATTTTAATTTCTGGGTTTGGTGACCTAACTTGATTAGGGACTTATGTTTTCATAACAAATCCCAATAAAATTAATGAAAAGTCTTCACTTTGAACTCATTCTCTAATGTTTCTGTAATGTATCTTGAATGATGTGTGTGACATGATATTTTAGCCTTCTTTTAATTTCATAATATAGCCCAAATACTCAGAAAGTTCTAAATTTGAGCTAATCGTGTGGTTTCATACTGTTCATGAGAATTGTTGCTCGACTGGGAACTTGCATTTGTTCTTGAATGATTATAGAATGGTTATCCTTGTGAACTAATTGCTCTACATTTGGCTTCTTGCCAAGTTGACAGTAAGAGGTGAGAGGCGTTTCGTACGCGAGGCTATTTTTAGAAAAAATCTACGAGATTCGTTCTTCCTTTATTTGTTCCATCTTCTTGTGACCTTGTCTAGTTTTTATATACTTGTGGGTGGCAAATCAAATTGCTTTGATGATGTTGGATTCTGTTGGATGCTTCTGTTATAGTCTCATAGTGATTATTTCTATTGAAGGTAGGTACCTGTAAAAATCTAGTGACCCATTCTGTCTTTTATTTTTTTTAAATGTTTTACTAATTATATGACATTAGGATAAAGGTATGAAAATGAATTATCTTGTACAGTTTAGTTTCTAGCTCAGTGTCTTGTAGCTGCTTCTGTCATGTTTTTATAATATGTCTGTGTAATAGTTGGTAGGGTTTCACCATGTGCATCTGTCTTGTGCATCATTTTGTGCTGGTAGTTGCCCAAACAAGGATAGATCGATCTTGCTCATATCTTGCTGCTATGATTGTTATTCATTTGGCTATGATATTGGTGTGGGACTGGTGGAGGGTGGCAGCTCACACGAGATGGGCTAGAGTGGCATGCATGGCCATTGTGGTGGTGATGGAGGCTGCGGTTGTTGATGGTTAAATCGAACCCATGAACGGTTCCATCGCTCCAAATGTGTTAAAGAGTAAAGAGCGTTCAATAATTGGGTGTGGCTCCATGGATGTATTACCTGTTTTACTTATTAATCAATTTGGTAAATAGCTAAACATGTATCTTAGAGTTCGTTCAGAAAAACTTTTGCTTTTTATAAAAGAACTTCTAGAAAAAATTACCTTAATTTTTGTTTGAAAACTAATTTTTAAAAGTATTTTTTTTTTCAAAAGTCCTTTTAAGGAAGTTACATTCGACCATTTTTTTTTTCCAAAAAACTCTTCTAACTAGAAGTACTTTCATACAATAAATCAAACAATTTCATAAAATGTTTTTGAGCTCGATACACATTAAAATTTTCATTTTCATTTTTAATCACACATTCTTCAATAAAATAATATTTTTCATTACATCAATAACTTTTCCTTCTTTTTTAATCATACATTCTCTATATATTTACTATTTCAGAATATATTCTTTTAAAATATTGTGACTGAAACACACACCCTGAATGTCAAATCTTCTTTTGCTTTCCAAAAGTCACGTGTGCTCTAACAATAATGATATAAATTAGGCAGCTGATGTCGGCTCCACTAGAAGATTTCATTTCTGACATGAATATGCATGTCCTTTTTGGGCGAATACTTGTCACGTACAATATTTTTACAGTAAATGGCAATCAGTTTCGCCATATAAAGAAACAAATGGGAGACCCCCTATCTGTTAGATGACACAGAAATATATGTACAATTATGTACAAACAAATCAAATTTAAGATGATCTAAGACATTTATGGACTGATGTCGAAGTACTTCGGATCTGATGGATGGTGATATTCCACGTGTAACTGCATCATCAAGTCACAAAACTTGTTACTATATATTACACGAGGGTGATGAGAAGAGATTGTATCTATTAATGTCCAGTAACCAACTTTGAAGTAGGCTTTTCATAACAAAATATGTCGAAATTCCGAGCACAAACACAAGTTATTTATATTGGTACCATGCCAGAAAATATCTGCATTCCCGAGAATTGAAAAATGTTCGACTATCTGTATAAACCATTATCTATAGAATTTACCCTCCTGGTCTAAAGGGACATGAAACAGTGAAAAAAGAGCACTGAGCCAAACTCAAAAGAAGGTAATAGCTCATGGTCATCTCGTTTCAGGTAAAACAGAGAGATGCAATTTATTGTTTTAATACACGCTCAATTGAATAAATGGCAAAATTACAGAGTAGAAAACAGTTATGAGATGAATCCAAGTTCACTGAAACTTTCAAGAGATGACAGAAAGGATGTCAATCGATTAGGGGCCTCTCCCTGGCAATGTCACTCCTAGATCATTGGTTTGTAACCACATCCCTTGTACTTAAAAAAGGAAGGAAATAAATAAGATAGCTCGCACGGTCCATGAACTACCGTTCGACTGGTATTTAACTTTAGACTGGATCATGCAAGACTAAATTTCTAACAACAATTACGTATACACTAAGGGTAATGGTGTAAGATAGGTCATCTTACATAAAGAAAATGTGCAATAGTCAGAAAATAAGTCTGTTTTACTTTGGAGTGGAAGCATCTAGATATGCATGTCAAATAGTAATACAGCATTATCTACTTACCTTGCCCTCGTCAGAATCCGAATGGCGCTGAGGAAACACGACTCTCATATCATCGTACAAGTAGAAGCGACGTTCAGCTTCGCTGTCCACACCATTCCTTGCTGGCAGAGGAGATGACCCAGATTTGCATCTCTGGAATGTTTTCACATGTTTCTTTGGATGGGGACAGAGAAAACGGAGATGTAAGGCATATCTCAGAACACCAGAACCTGCGGTATTCTCATTAACCTTTGAAGGGCTACGTACAGATCGGCTTTCATTTCCGTCAGATAAAATAAAAGGGACATCGTCCACTACATTAGTATTTCTGCATGAATCACTGTCTAATTCACCATGCGTGTCGTCGACTCCAAGCGAATCATCAAATACCTCCCTACGCTGCAAAGAATTGTCCAATTTTGGAATTTCGGGCTGTGTGGCACCATTTCTTGTATCAGGGTCTTTACATCCACCTTTATCCATAGCTAGAGTGACTTTTTGGCGTAAAAATGTCTAGAAAGTGAAACAAGAATGGAGAAAAATCAATGTAAATTTTGATGATTAGTCAAAACTAGTTAAAAAGTAACAAAACAGTATTCATGACACGGCAAACGACATCCACCTTTATCCATAGCTAGAGTGACTTTTTGGCGTAAAAATGTATAGAAAGTGAAACAAGCATGGAGAGAAAATAAATGTAAATACTGATGATTAGTTGAAACTTGTTAAAAAGTGACAAAACAGTATTCATGACACGGCAAAACTAATTATGCCCCTGTTTGGTGGTCTTTAATTTGAAAAAACTATGTTTTGAATTGTATTTTTTGGAAAATGTGTGGTTAAAAAGTACGGAAAAGTTTTGGATTTACGTGNAGTGACTTTTTGGCGTAAAAATGTATAGAAAGTGAAACAAGCATGGAGAGAAAATAAATGTAAATACTGATGATTAGTTGAAACTTGTTAAAAAGTGACAAAACAGTATTCATGACACGGCAAAACTAATTATGCCCCTGTTTGGTGGTCTTTAATTTGAAAAAACTATGTTTTGAATTGTATTTTTTGGAAAATGTGTGGTTAAAAAGTACGGAAAAGTTTTGGATTTACGTGTAAAATATTTTATTATGTAAATATGTCGTTGAAAATGAGTATGATAAATAAATTTAAAGTAGACTAAATTAAATTAAATTAAAAGCCACCAAACAGGGGCTATATAATGAAGCGCCATGGACCCATGGGAGGACATCATAGTTAGCTCACTGTCAATTGATCATAGTTAGGCCCATGCAGAGATTATCGAGATTCCGATCCATGATAAGATCCACTCGGTAAAGGTTCAGTGTTAAGAAAATGTGAATAGTAGTAGTCTTAAAGTGCAAAAATTTGAAGACCACAAATTTAGGGATTCACCATTTCAGGAACATCAGCCATTTTCGAATCTCGCTGAATGGATGTGATAATTACATTTGAAATAGTCATCATTTTTAAGGGAAAGGAAAAAGAAGAAACAACTATGGTCTAGCATGCCAGCTCCAAGACCTTAATGTCCTTGTACTAAAACTAAAGGCTTAAATCCTCAACCACCAGAGAAGCATTTAAACCCCTCCATCCTAGTTCCCCCATTTACATATAATGTTTTCAGCGTCCAACAACATTGCATCCAAGGCACAGCATATAAATCTCACTTACAAGACTCCCAGCTCATGATCTCATTTTTGTAATTGCAATCTGAAACTGTTCAACATAAAACGATAATGGAGTGCCATTGAACTTAAAAAGTTAATACTTCATGTAATATATAGAAAACTTCAGGTGCAGGGATTCATACATGTGGAGTATCACACCTTGTCAAACCAACAGCTAATTAGTTGAACTATGAGTCCTACAAGGCTACATTCAAGGTAAGACAGTGTAAACCATAAGTGAATACCAATCCCTAATGCCATAAAGTTTGGAATCAGCATTCATAATCATCACAGCAGAACAAGAAGCCAATTTTGATTCAAGCCAACTTTTCCCCCAAGAATTTAATAGGAAGATGTCACCGACTTGGATTTTTATTATTACTGAGTTTTAGGTTGGTTATCAGATAATAACCAAAAGCTTCAAACTGATAGAATTAAAATAAATAAATAAATACAAATCAGCTACTGGAACTAATGACACTAACAGACAACACTTAAATAAATTACCAACAATTAGCAACTGATAGTAATTGCAATGATGGGGGTAGCAATTTTGTAAGTTAAGAAAGATAGTGATCAACTGGGAAAGTTAATAAGATTTATACCTTAGTGCCAGCAGGCATGTCACTCAAGTCATAGTTACAGAAGAATGTATGGATAGGTGTTCTTTCGGGATTGCTTAGAACCTGTCAAAGAAACTCAATTATCAACACAGGAAGTCAGTGAGAAGTCATCCTTTTGGCAATTCCAAGCCAAATTCTTCTTCTCGTTGACATGTGAATTTTTGGGAAACCTTAAAATAATAACCACAATTTGATGTAAAAAAATCATAGATCACCTAGCTCACAATAATGACGTGCATATTCACTACTTTGCACCCTATAGATAAAGCCATTTTATTTTATGCCACCAGGCTGGAATTATTTTTGAAGACAAAAATATTAGCTCCAACTGCAGTTTCAGTTAATGATCAAAATGGTACCAGTAAAGGACAGCAGAAGAGATGTTGGAAAATGTAGTTCAAGAAGTATATATAATATTGATGTATTCTAATTTAGTTCAAGGATCATAAATGTAATCAATGACTCTCCATTCATTTGGCTATCCCATTGAGCATGAAGCAACAAATGATATTTACATTATGATATCAAATATTCCTTTCGTACAACCATATCTCAATAATCATTTACTTATATTCCTTTTCCTAGAAAGCAATACCATGTCAATCACCCTAAAGCTAATTATTTAAATTGAAAAAAAAAAGACTTGATTGATTCTGCTCATATGGATTGCTCATGAATTCATATGAAAAAGTCTATCAATTCTCCAATATTATTATCGATGCACAGTAGGTATGATGTCTCCATTATTTTTATCGTTTCAAGGAAACCCAGGTGACGCCACAGATCGTGGAATGATTCAGAGCCATAGCGTTCAGTTATTGGATACGGAATCTATACAAGCACTGAAGCTAAAATAAGAGCATTGTTAAATGGGATAAAATTGCGTTGAGCTAGAGGGTACAAGAAGATATGGATTGAGTTGGATCATCCATGCAAAAACATTTCTTCATAACTACAACACAGGGACCATGGAAAATCCACTGTGTGGTAGAAGGAATAAAGCACCTGCTAGTAACACTCAAATGCAAAATATTTCATATTTATCGAGAGGTAACAGCGTGGAATATTTTTGGCAAATTAAGATTGAAACAATCAGGATATAGGCAACCTGATCACAGTGTACTTGGAGCCTCACGTGGTCTTTTGTGATTAACTAGGATAGGGGTACCTTATATCCATAAGAAGAAATGCTAGTGGGTAGTGGGATCATCTCTTGCAGTTCAATAGTTGGAGTATAATTTTTGCTTTGTAATCAAGGTAGTACCTCCAAGTCTAAGTTTACTCACATATGCCCGTGCAATGGAAGCAGTACTTCCGAGTTTAATTTTGCATCAAAATGTCCCCCTCCTCAGGTGGTTAACTTTGAGGCAGGGCTTTACATCTCCTTTGTTGTACTCCTTCTGATTATTATCTACAAGTGAAAGATAACGCCCCCACCCCACCCCCACAAAACACATCAATGTTTATGTAGGAGCCTAAATACCTTCTGCTTAGACAACTATGGATTTTGATTAAAAAAATAACAGAAATAAAGGAACAGGGAAGTACTGTATGTTACATGAAGTCAATTATTTTTTAGAAGCAAAAAAACGACTATAGTAGAATCCCATACAAAATGATATTACAAATGGTATCAGACTGCACCATACATTAAAAAAAAAAAATTAGAAATCAGTTAGAATATCTCTACATGAAAGGATTATTGACTTAAATTTGTCGCGCTATTCATATAATATTACAATGTTGCAAACGAAAAATGTTATAGCATTCATGTATGGTTTCCTATAAATGTACAACCAGTTTCATCATTAAAACTAGTTATAAAATATGTTATTTAGGTTCCATTTGGGTGGTTAGGGGCTCCACCGCCAACACGTATACTGAACTTGTACCACTCTGAAGATATTAGTAAAATAATTATAAAATCATGTTCCTGTAAAGAGTAAGGGGTTGACACACAGAGAAAAAGAGAGATTACCAACTGTATGCGCCCTTTCATAGGTATTCGCAGACGAGCTTTGTCGTCACAGGAGCCACTGACACTGAGACTCCGTCTCAATTTTGGGCCTTTACACTTGTTAGACGGTAAATGTCCAGCAAGATTTATAGATGAATAGTACAGCAAGTAATTGTCACCATCCACACTTGTTGCTGCAAATGGTAGTTTCTGCGGATGGGGAGAAAATTTTCCGCCAGTGATATTAAGAACGGCAAGGAAACCATCAAATTTCTGCATGAAAAAGAAATCCGTTTTACAACGTTTTCAGCCATTGTAAAACGCAATGCCTCAAATAGTAAATATTAATGAAATATATGAGACAATATAGCATCGACAACTACGGAAAATGGATTGTACCTGGCTGACCATTCCTGAAGCTAATCGACCAGACAAGAGTGACTCCTCAAATGAACCAACCAAGGACCTTCTGACAGATAGTCCACTTAGAGTTCTACCTAACTTTGCATTTTGAGTTGCAATAGACAGGGTTTGTTCTTGTATGGCAGTTAATCTTTCAGTAGCGACAGACAACATCCCATCATCTTCAAACACTTTGCTTGCAAGTGCGGGATTCTCATCTCTAAGAGAAGTTAACTCCTTTGAGAAAGTTTCTTCAAGAGACTGTTCCACTTCCATGAAGTTTAAACATCTCTCGTCAGACTCTCTCCTGGAATCTCTAGATGGACCAGGATTTCTCATTGTTCCAAAAAAATTTGGTCCAAGAGGAGACAGAGCCAATGGTGAGGAGACAACCCTTTCTCGTGGTATGTCCATTGCCCCATTATCGGGTTGTATTGTAGTTGCTTTTCTATAATGCCTAACTTCATGGAATGATGAAAGACTAACCTCAGTTTTAGGCTCATCCTTCCCATATAAAGGCCCGTCAGTGATTATACTCGAGTTTGTCTCATTATCTTCCTCCCGTCGACCACTTGTTCCAGGAAAACTAGACGAAGACCAAATTAGAGGACTCGAATAGTCCAAGTTGCCTATGTTAGCTTTTTTATTCTCTTTCAGACTCATACTGTAGTTACCACTTTTTAAGTGGGAATAAGCTGTACTGCCAATGTCTAGATATTCACCACTTAATTTATCAGGCAAGAGCATGCCATTTAATGGCGATAATAACCGTTTCCTGACCAGTGAACTTGAGGTCTCAGTCACATCGGAAGTGTTACTAATGCTAGGGAGTGAATGGACACCAACTGCATGTTTCTCTCCATGCGGATTATTATGGTTAATTAACGCACTTGATTCAAAACCCACAATCCTAGAAACTGGACTTTGAATATTTTTTCCACCATTATGAGACAAGAAGCCATTCTTTTCTGCAGAATCAATCCTCTGAATATTTTTTCCACCATTATGAGACAAGAAGCCATTCTTTTCTGCAGAATCAATCCTCAACTTATGCATGTTGGCTATACCATTATTGTGCAAACTAACAATATCAAGATCCTTCGCTTGTTCTCTTGAAGACCCATGCATTCGACTGCTCAAGTGACCTATGTGCATTCCACTCATATCACAGCTGCTCCCACCAGCAAATCGAGCTGGAATTTGCATGAACATGCTCATTGATGTGGCTGTTTCCTCACCAATCTCGCCGGAAGAAACTTGAGGCAAGCCCATGATCAACTTAGTATGTTATTTTGTCCTTCTTTTTTGAGAACCTCACAACGTTGTTCAAATCATTACACCAAGTTTATATCTAAAATCTTACGAATGGCGTTTAGGGGATAAGAAGTGCTAGTGTTTTCCCACTAAACATGCAATCCACTAACTGAATATATGAACCACCATAGTAAAGATAAAATAATGCAATTATCATCATACGATTTCAAAACTTGTACATGACACACCTAACTGACCTTCACATTTTAAAATGGAAAGTACTATTAGCCATCTATGTAATGCATCCCCACCCCATTAGAAGCTTCATTAAACAACCCAGCAGCAAGACTTAAACGGAGGAAAATATGAAGAAGAGTGCATAGCACAGCCATTGCCTTTGCAAAGCTACAATGAGCAAGACGAGGAATTTATCAATTCTCTCCACGAGATAACAATCAATCCTGAAAATTATGTTGGAGAAAGTCAGTTATATCATGTATTCATCCGTTGCATTGACAGACAAAAAGAGAATAACAAATACTTGATAATTCTGAATTCCTATGCAGAATTAAGCAGCCAAATTGCTTCGAGTTTTCAACAGAGGGAAAGTTGATCTTCCAAAACGATCATCAAAATAGGAAATCTAAGCAGCCTTTTGGATAGAATATAAGATCTCCCCAGCTCTAAAACAGAAAAGTTAAGATCACTAGAGCCAAACTAGGCTGGCGAGCCCACCAGATGCCCTCACATAGGAGCATCAATTTATTCCGATTTCCGGAAAATAAAATTGAAAAAATAAACTACAAAATTAAGAAAGTATAAAAAGATAAAATAAAACTCATCCAGCTGACATGTTTTCAGAAACTCAAAAAAGATCATCTTTGACTCCACAAAACAACAGAGAAATAAATTTATGGTAACAAATGAAAAATTCAGGTTGAACCACAATAAGCAAGATTCTATACGTGTATTTCCAAATGCATATACGAACAAAAATTAACCAAATCCGTTAATCAAAGCCCATAAAATTTTATGTCAACTCCAATCAAAGCTGATGAATCCACACCAAAAGCATAAAAAAGATAAGCACTCGCGAATGAAAATCATTTCCAAAAACTTACATCCGTAGCTTTTAGAAATATAATTATTTGTGTGTATCTTTCTCTCTCTCTATGTCCTTCAATGGAAGATGGGTTTCTCTATCAGAGTTTTCTGTTAAAATTATATATTGAGGAATTGGAGTCAAAATTTGTTACTGTCTTCTTCTGGTGGCTCCTCGCATTTCTATCCGTTTCTCTCCCTTTTCCTTTCTTATATATCGATGAGTGTGTCTATTCATCGTTTTTCATTACGAAGGTATATATGTATATCAATAATGCTACTTGGGTATGCCAATGGAGAGGGATATGATGATAATTTCATCTTTCTAAATTTAAATGAATTGTCAAAATATAAAAATTATATAACGAATCACTATTTCGAGAGATAGATTTGGTGTAAAATTCAACTGATATTTATCTATGTATATTTAATTAATAGCGTGATAATTGAATAATAAATTTCTATGTGAATATGAAAAGCATTATAAAAATAAAAGTATTGAAATAATTTTTTTTTATTGATGAAGTACAATAGGGGACTTGTTAAGAAATATCAAAGGTGAGATGATAATTTCTCTTTGAAATTTGCCTACAAGTTTGAATTTGTCATAATCTAGAATTATCCATGAAGTAAGGTGTATTAAGCTACCATGTTTGGCTAAGGTTATTATGAGTGTTGAGACAATATATTTGATTCTCATTTTCGAAAATTTAATTTTTTTTCTCAAATTTATTTTTAATTACATATTTCGAGTTAATTAAATGAGACTAACGAGTGCTCACTGAATTGATACCTAGGTTACTATTTACTCATTGAACTGTTCATTACTTTACTCAATTCTCACCATAGACAAATAATCTACATGACAAATAAAAAAATGACATGGCACGTGAATAATATACATTCCGTGGTTCACCTTAAGAGTAGACTCCCCGACTTCATTGCTAAATTCCACATTCAAATCCATCTTCTCAGAGTTCTTTGCAACTCTCCCAAGTTGCTTCTATGCATTGGTTCGAAACCCTTTCTTACCCGGTTTTTCCATTGATTTATTGGGTGCCTCCACCTCTTGTGCAAACACAAGATCATCATGCACATTCACACCTATATTTGGCTTTCCACCGGCACCTTTTCTTTTAACACTATTTACTTTCTTCTTCTTTTTCTTCATCTCTATTTCATTCTTCCAATCAACGTCAGACTTGAACGAGATCAAGAGTTCTACAATATCATTGTCATCATCAATGTATACTCTAAGAGCATAGCTCTTTTGCCCAACCTTATTATTTGCAATAGTTGCATTCCCCATTTGTGGGGAAGTAAACATAGGTGAAAACGGGGTCCACTGTGAAGTTGTACCTCGATTTTTCTCCAAATTCACCATCGAAACACCCAAACTGCAAAAATCCTCAGCAACAGAAGTATTGCTCTTGTCTAGGAAAAGAAGGTAATTTGAGAATGGAGCTATTTGAAAATTTGGAGAAGACCAATGGATTTTTCTTACAAAAAAGAAATGTATAAGAGGTGGATGCGATTCTTATGTCACGTCATTTTTTAATTCGTCATGTAGACATATTTGTCCAGTTGTATACATGGAATTAGCTATGATGAGCCTTGAGTAAAGTGGTGAATAGTTCAGTGAGCATTGATAACCATAGGACTGGATATGATCTGATTCGATTTCTTGATAATTGAACCGAACCCAAATTTTTGAGTTTTTAGTAAGTGAAACCTTTGGGTCCATATTTAATTATGAAACTGTTCGGGTTCGGTTTCATTCGGTTCTTGGGTTCCGTAATAATTTAATTTTTTAATATTTATAATAACGATAGATTAATTCAACTAATGATATGTTCAATTTTAGCTCTTATAAAATAATGTAGTCCAATATCATGATATTCTTTTTGCCGCTTTTTTTTTTTTGAGTTCTTCATAGGTTTGATTGTTAAAATCACTTGAAGATGAAGATAGCAAACTCACAATAATGAATAGAGGCGCAACCGAGCTTTCAATTCGATTTCTCCAAAACAGTAGAAACGACACTACTGTAAAATCATAAATTTTGGTAAAACTTAGGTCAATTTAATTAAGTTGGGTTTGGGCTGGAAATTAGAAATAGAAAAATCATATTTTGGGTTTGAGTTAAATTAATTATTTAACAAATTTATTTAGAAAAAAATAAAATAATTTGGCTTATTTTAGATAAAAAAAAATTTAAAAATCATGTAGATTCAATTCTTGGTCTACAATCGAGAACCGAATCGAACCCGTCGATTCTCGATTCAGATACTCATTCGGGTATTTAATTTAAGAAAAACCACTCGATTTGGTTTGGTTCAGTTTAGTTCGGGTTAGGTTAGGTTGGATCGTTCGATTCCGTTCGAGAGTTTTGTTCAACCATAATCATTTAAAACTTAATGAGTAAATCGTAATATATGTATACAAGTCAGTGAGCATTCATTTAATTAACTCACATATTTATGAGATGTACAATTTTTATGAGTTTTTCAAACCATACATTTCATTAGTAATTAATACCTAAGAGCGTCAGTTGCTTTATGTTCGAATTTTTCAATTAATATATCCATCCGTTTATTTAAAAAATAAAAAATCGACTACTATATTTTTTTATGGTTTGACATTTTAAGATATATCACAAATTGCAACATAATATCAGAACTCAACAAATTAAAAGGAGCTATTCAAAGTGAACAATTAAATTTAATATTGATGTTCCTGGATGAGCCATCATATTGCAAGACATATCATGATTAATGTCTATTTAGGATTCATTCCACAAGATTTTTTTTGTTCAATAGATGACATTTTCCTATTAACATATTCTAATCAACCCTTCAAAAAATTATTCAAATAGGTCAAAAAATAATTTTTAATATTAAAAAAAATAATAAAAAGATAGATTACCTGTAAACATTTCCTAGTCGCAGCAATTATTTGTGGGCACATGTCATATGGCCCATTGAAAAGGATCCGTGTCATGGGTTGGACAAGTTGAGGCTCTAAATTCGTGACTTTTGTCTCTCAATTTTAGGTGGGGAGCCACATTTTGCGCATGGATTGCTCTCATCTCCCGAAGCCCCAAAATTCAACTACGTGTTTAGATTTTCACCACAAAAATAAAAATAGTCTTTAAGTGCTTTTAAACTCTGCTCGACGTCCTTTCTCGATGAACTTCATAAAATCGAGTAATTCGACATGACCATTGAGAAGTTAAAAAATATATATAATTAAAATTCAAAAATTAATTTTGAACCAATTCGATTATTTTTATAAAAAATATTTTTTCTAGTTTAAAGTATTTTTAATGGAAACTGACCTAGGGCTTGCTGGTACAGCTTAAAATCCAATTAAAATTGAAAATATAGCCGTTATTGGATCCCACCCGACTAATAAAAGTCAACAATAACGAACAATTTTTCAATTTTAATCCAATTTTAATTTCTACCAAACACCCTCCTA
>CAIGRL010221823.1:0-11394 GCA_903798325.1 Fraxinus xanthoxyloides
ATTATTTTTAATTATTAAATGATATAATATTAAAATGCTAAAACGTTTTTTTACATTTTTTTACGCATATACCTCGCCTAACCCATAGCTTACACACATCGCCACACATTACGCCTTTTATAACACTGATAAAAACTATTAAATTTTTTTAATTAAATATACCGTGACTTTTAAATACTTTTTAAATGTCTCGGTTGAATATATAAATACTTTTTGAGAGTATCTAAAAGTTTAAATTGAATATTTCTAAATTTTTTAAATTTCAAAAAGTCTTTAAAATCCTAATTGAATACCCATATTTTTGACTTTTAAGAAAAAAAAACATTATCTAATTAATAAAATAAATAACTTCTTTATTTTAATTTTCATTAACCAAATATTACTTATAATCAAACTTTTAAAGCTTAGCCAAACATTGAGTGTGAGTAATACTGTAATAGCACAGTAGGTGAGACGATTGCTGGCCCTAAACTATAGAATTTGACCTACGAAATCTTCTCCGCGGTTCAATAAAGTTCCCTGTTATTAGAGTTTTATTGTTTATATACAAATTGTTGATGTTTCTACAGCATTACGGCGGTGCTTTGGTTGCGGCGCCGTGGTGCTCAGTCACCGTCGAGGGCTGAGAATGGGCGGTGGGAAGATGATAATTACGACTATTTGTGAGAAGGAAGGAAGAAAGGCCGCAAATTTCAGTCCAAATTTGACGCGTCAGAGACACGTAATCTTTCTCGGTTGCTTCCTTTTCCCCATTTCCTTTTGGGTTAATTGCAATGCTGGTCATCCAGCTTTTAACTGAATTGCTTCTGGGTAACTCGTCTTCAATTTGGAATAATCACATCGTCCAGCTTCGACTTGCTTGCAAATATGACCATTCATCCAACATATGGTTTAAAAAAGAAACTTGTACTTCATTTTTTCGCTATTGATACGATATGCCACTACATATGGTTTAAAAAAGAAAAAGTTGATGGCCGTGGACAAGGTGACTAGATTTACAAGAAAATGAAAGTTGAACGACCTAATCGCACCAAATGGAAGATGAGTAACCTTTATGCAACTCCACTCAAAGTTAGATGACCTAAGTTGCATTTAACTTTTCCTTCGGATTCTGTTGAAAGCGCGTGTGTAATAGTAACATTTATATAATATTTTTATTCCAGCAACGGTTTTTGCAGTGAAACATAAATACAGAGACAAAGTCTTTGCATTTATATGCTTAAACAACTTCCAGTGCATTCATTGGCATTTTCCTTTGCATTTCCTTTGTATTTATCTGAACTTTATTGATTCTTTAGCAGCACAAGCTAATGAAGAGGATGGTTAGTCTAGTTTCTCGCACGGGAAGGCATATGCAGCGATACAATTTTCATGGACATCGCCAAGTAGTGGGGTCTCTCTCTTTCATTCTCTCAGAAACATAAACACAAACACATTTAAAGAATTATATTA
Organism: Fraxinus xanthoxyloides; assembly: GCA_903798325.1. Classification (NCBI taxonomy): domain Eukaryota; kingdom Viridiplantae; phylum Streptophyta; class Magnoliopsida; order Lamiales; family Oleaceae; genus Fraxinus; species Fraxinus xanthoxyloides. The sequence continues at coordinate 1,453 of CAIGRL010221823.1, forward strand.
TTTCTTCTTTTTTAATTCCATATGTATGCGTTTCTTGGTTTGATGTATGGTTTATGATCAAGAGTTGACTTCATTGCTATGCTTCTGATTGGAGTTTTGTCTTTGTGATCGTAATGCTAAGATGTCAAATCACCAAAAGAAAGATGCACCTTTTGATTTGAAGTATATATTTGAAAATATGCAACACTTGCGAAGATTATGTTTTGTAATTTGTTCTATAATTAAGCCATAAGTAGTCAAAATGAATGTTTTGAGTGAGGTGTTGGTTCGATTTCGAGTTTTCTGTCAAATTGGAAAGGGGTGGTTAGCATTTTTTTTTCCTCACATTTTCTTGCCCATTTTACCTCTCGATATCGTACAAGATTGGCTTATAAAGTTGATTAGCAGCACTGACCCTGCTCCTCATTTTAAATAATATGATGGTTTATTGTCATTTGTTAACTTAATAAGACAGATAACGTGTTGTTTCAACACATAGCCTTGTAACTCTTTACAGAGGTAACGATAATTTGACTGAATTTCGAACTCAAACTTCAAAAGAGATCACTCTTAATTAGTATGGATTCACTCTCTTTGCCACGTCTTTGATGATTTTTAGTTATGATTCTGCAGATGTATTCCTTACAGATATAAAGGTACACATGGGACATCTATAGTGGATGAGGAGTCGATCGAAGTTTTGGTTATTACTTCACAGAGAAAAGGGAAAGGGATGTTGTTTCCAAAGGTATTGTTGATTTGAAATTTAAAATTCATTTCAAATACTCGACCATATTATGAATTATGTTTTAAAGGCCGATATGAAGAATCTTGTTATTCAGGGAGGTTGGGAGGAAGATGAATCCATTCAAGAAGCAGCATTGCGCGAAACGGTGGAGGAAGCTGGGGTAGTAGGTGAAGTCGAGGTTAGTTATTCTCATAATGATTTTAATTTCCGGGCCGAAGTTTATGGAATAAAAAGTTTGAAAATCTCATTTCGAGTTCTATTTATTACACCCCGAACATTTAGTTTTCTGCACTGTTGATATATTTGAGGTGGAACACATATTTATGTAACTAGTGGCTCGAATTTTTTCCGGCAGTGTGAATTGGGTAAATGGACTTTCAAGGGCAAAAATGATGACACATGTTATGAGGGACACATGTTCCCTTTACGTGTCATAGAGCAACTAGATTTGTGGCCAGAGAAAGACGTCCGGCAAAGAATATGGGTAATGTGATCCACAAAATTTTCATTAAAACTTGCGAAAAATCATAGAATTGCTGAAATAAACTTAATTCTAACAGGTTAGTGTTAGAGAAGCTAGGAAAGTTTGCCAGTATTGGTGGATGAAGGAAGCCTTGGAATTATTCGTGAATAACCTAACATCACAAGGTACTGAGAGTGAAAACGAGTGCTGTTCAACAAGCCAGGGGACAAACAGAATGCCATCGGGTGCTGGAAAAGCCAGGTGACAGCCACTTCAACTCGAAGAAAATGAGAACCGGAATTAGGTATATCGACATCTTGTTAAATTTTACCGGAATTGTGAGTCTTGTACAGAAATCTACTTATAGTTGTTTTAGAACGGGAAACAATGCTTGTAAAACCTAGTTCTCAAGTCAATGTTAATCAATGTGTTTCATTTCGTTTGTGTTCTTCTATGCCTCTAAAATTCTCCTCTCTATGTTAAATAGCTTAGTTTTTTATGTCATTCCGATAAATCGTATCATTGGTCATAGGTTACTTTTACACTGTAGTTCTTGAATAACTCCATTGGCATTGTTGAGCAGTGTTTTGGCTAGTCATTATTGACCCTTCAGACAAAGAAATTTTAGCGTCATTGTCGGGTTTTAAAACATTATTTTTCCTTAGACTTGATTCTTTGCTCGAATCACACTTCGATTGTCTCAATGGAACTAAGGTAAATCTGTGCAATTTAGAGTAGAGATAGTAACCATTCCACATCTCAGAGTATGTTTGACTGAGCTTAAAAGGTGCTTAAGATTGTCTTGATAATGTATCTACACTTCTGCATGTTCAGACTCAAAGTCACTACTCGAACTAGATTGCCAACATAGATTATTCCATGACCATGAGCAATGTTCATATTGCCTCATCTTCATAGTGCCTCTGTAGTATGTCAAATCCTATAGGAAATGGATAAAAAGGTTGTGCAATGAGGATGAACTCGTGTGCTATTATACGTACTTGTGTTATCTCGGTGTTCAAGCTACTTGACTCTAATAATGAGTTTGCTTATCTTGTGCACGCACCGAGACCGATGGAATTCAGCTTGTCTTGAATTTGATTTCTAACTTTGTCCTATCCACTGGACCCACTGCCTTGATTTACTCAAGAAGACGTTTTTGTCTTGATCGTTGATTTTTTTGAAAACCAATCCTCCATTGCATTCTGAAAATTTAGCCCCACTTTAGCCTCGTGACTCTTGAAATGATTTATAATCCTTGCTTATGGGAAACTTCATCCCAATTGTCAAATAAACTTTTTCTAAAATGCACGATTCACCATCATTATTTTTTTGAAAAAAAATTGTTTAAAAAGATAAAATAATAAAAATTTATATGGCCTAAGAACCGGTCCTAGCGAAGGGTCTGGGTGGTCCATTTCGGTTCATTACCTGAAGAAATGAATATTAAAAATTGAAACCACCCAATTATTAAACAAAAAACTAAAATACCTAACTTTCCATATTTAGATTTTTACTTGCACTAATTTTGTTTGAGAAAAATTGCTCCGTTACTTCTTAAAGCTAATTCGCAATGGGTACATCGAAATGTCAGTTTTACACGTATTTTACATGAATATTAAAAGCTCAACATTTATGAGGTAACATATTTGTTTTATTATTATTATTATTAAAAATCAGCAATTTACAAGGACAATATGGTAATATAAATTTTTACCATATGTTACCTTTTATTGAAAAATTCATATTTTATAAGTGTAACATGTGTTACCTATGTTACTTTTGCTACTTATTTTTAGATTCATCTAATAACAATTGTTGGCTATGTTGTCAAATATATAATGTTATTCTTATCGCAAACTCTAACACCACCTCGTCTAGTACCGTTTTCTACCATTGCCACCCCACTCACACCACCATCAATTGAGTCGAATTTCCTCGATCTCAGCCGTTCCTTCTCTTGACCCAATGCCGTCCCAATTTTCGCTAACGACCACCACCACCTCCACCACTTACGGCTTACGACGACCATAGTCATCCTTGCACCAGCCATCAATATACATATCCTTAAAACTATTATGCTATCAATCATTTGGTCATTACTCCACCTCAAAAATCCACTCGAACTCATCACAAAAAGCCACGATCACCACCCACCACCTATAGAACCCACATCATTTTTCTCACTACCACTGTCTGAAATTCTTCACCGCCTCCATCTTCACAGCAAAGAGTCTTCGTCATCTCTTCTTCAACATCTATCGCCATGTCTGGCAACAATAGTTGTGCTAGTGTTTGATAGAGACAAGAGAGAAGCGGTAGTGGGTGGCGATGATGAGCTCACAATGGCACTGGTGAAAAGGAGACGGCAGGGGACAAAGTAGGTGGCAATTTGCAGCTAAAAGGTTAAGCTAGGGTTTGGAGGATTATCCGTAAACCCTTTGTCAACCACATGTCAATATAAAGTTAAATAAATTTAAAGTTTAAATGGTTGGTTAATTAACTGTCTAGATAACTTCCCATTTGATTATCGCAGATGAAAATTGTCGCGGTTGTCTTTAGCCAAACCCGTCTTTTGAAAAAAATAAAAATAAAAATAAAATCCCTGCAGATTTTCTCTCTTAATATTGAAAGTCGTGTTTATTTTCATCAAATTAAAGGGGTTATTAAGTAGGTATTGACTAGATGACGTTTGATGCTTCGAGGACTCATTTCTGCTACAGATTTTTCAACTAGATCTTGGATAACATGGCCAGAGGTAAGTAATTTATGTCTTACATGTGGTATCAGAGTCACCTTCAAGCTTGATTATTCAGATTTTGAAGAAATACAGGATCTTAAATTATCATTATTTGGAATTAATATACATGACCAAGTGCGCATGGGTACATACTATTTTAATTTGGTTTAATTAGCACTAATCCAAATACTTGCTGGAGTACAATAGCTTCAATGGGAGATACCTAAATTAGACTGCTAGACTGCTAGAATGATATTACAAATAAATGACTGTCACACGTTGATTCATGCACGACCTGTTTTATGTCCGATAAATCTTTGGAATTGTTATGGCATATAATTGTTTATTGGATTAAGATTGTCCAAAGCAGTAAAGATGTCGGTATCAAATTAATTAGTTGTAATTCATTAATTATTATATTTTAATTATATACTAATGGCATAGAACTTGAACATATCATTTGGTTACATAACATTAGTTTATTTTTCTATGTTTGTGGAGTTATGTGGTGGTTCATTAGAATTTTAAGACAATATAAATATTGTGGCAGTTAATTTTTTTATTTTTTATTTTTTCTCAAAAAAAGGTTCATAGTTATAGAGATGTCATTTGTTTCGACATGTTATTATAACTTAAGATTAGCCAAAACTTCTTTAGTTATAATTTTATGTCGAGAAAGATTAGATCACATAAGGAATATAAGACATCTTATTAAAAGCCCGTTTGGTACGACTTAAAATTCAATTAAAATTGAAAATAAGGCCGTTATTGGGTCCCACCCGTCTAATAAAAGTCAACCATAACTGCTAGTTTTTCAAATTTAATTCGATTTTAATCTCTACCAAACACCCTCAAAGTGCGGTTAATTCATATGATGATTATTTGTCCCCACATGGAAATAGTTATCTTAAGGATTTAATTGCAATAAAGTGATTATTAAATATCTAAACAAGGAATTTCCTAGACTCACAGGTATGGAAAATTCTTGTATTTTATATTACTAAAAGTCCTTGTAAATTCAATGTGTGATAACAACCACTATACAAGGTTTGAATTTACAAAATTGAATTAGCATTGGTTAATTCAATAAAAAGATAGTTTTCATATCATTGATGTATGCGCTTATATTATGCAGTGGTTCCTAGTTTTTTCAATGACTATTCGAATTCTAATTCTATATGGTGATAATTTTTCTGACTGGAAGGAGAAAATTCTCTTTACTTTGGGATGTATGAATCTCGACTTGGCGATCCGCATGGATGAACCACTTGTCCCTACTGAATCAAGTATGCCAGAAGAAAGGATACCATAAGAATTGTGGGAAAGATCCAATAGGTTAAGCGTTAGTCTCATGAAGACTCATGTTAATAAGAGCATGAGGGGATCAATTCCTCAATGTGATAAGGCCAATGACTTCATAAAGGCTATTGAAGAGCAATTTGTAAGTTCTGACAAAATGTTAGCCAACACCTTAATGTAAAGGCTTTCAAGCATAAAGTTTGACAATTCTACAGGTGTGCGTGAGCACATAATGGAAATGAGTCATTGCTGCTCATCTTAAATCCCTGGAGATCAATATTTCCTAGTCATTTCTTGTTTATCTCATTTTGAACTCTCCCTACGGAGTACGGTCCATTCAAAACATCAGATAACACACATAAGGAAAAATAGATTGTGAATGAACTCCTAAAAATGTGTGTTCAAGAGGAAGAGAGACTGAAACATGAGAAGTTGGAAACTGATCATCTGACAACTCATGATAAAGGAAATGAGAACAAGAGTAAATACAGTCCTAAAATGAAGAACAAGATGTCAATGAAGCAAAAGGGCAATAAGGATATCTATTTCTTTTGCAAGAAGAAAGGGCATATAAAGAATGATTGTTTCAAGTATAAGAAATGGCTCGAAAATAAAGGTGTCATCATCTCTTTAGTGTGTCATGAATCTCGGTTAATGTTCCAAACAATACATGGTGGATTGCTTCATGTACCACAATTCACATTGCCACTACTATGTAAGGCTTTCTGGACCTAAGGAAACTGTAACCAAATGAATAAAGAGTCTATTCTAGAAACAAGTTGAGTTCAACCGTTGAAGGCATTGGAACTTTTAGATTAGTTTTAAATTTTGGTTTTCATTTGGATCTTAAAAACACCTTCTATGTTCCTGGCTTTTCTCGTAATCTAGTTTCCATTCAAGACTAGCACCTTTGGGTTTCAAGTCTGTATTCGAAAATAGAAGCTTTAACTTATTTCAAAATTCTGTTATTGTTCGACATGGTGTTTTGGTTGATAATTTATATAAATTTGTTTTGGATCCCACTTATGAGTGTAACTTAGCTGAGCTCCATGGTGATAGTATTGGCAACAAGCACTGTATTGTTAAAGAAAACCCTTCTAAGTTATTGCATATGAGATTGAGACACATCTCTATAAAAAGACTTAAAAGATTAATAAATGATGGAGTTTTTATCAACTCTTGACTTTAATGAATTTTGGGACTTGCATTGACTGCGTAAAGGGAAAGCAGACAAACAAGACCACTAAAGGTGCCAAAGGGAGTTCAGACATTCATGAGATTATTCACATAGATATTTTATCTCATTTATAAATGACCATTCAAGATATATGTATCTCTATCTTCTAAATCATAAGGATGGCACTAGATGCTTTCAAGATTTATAAAGCAGAAGTAAAGAAACAAAAAGAAAAAAAAACCAAAATTATAAGATTAGGGTTGAGAATATTATGGATGATACACAGAAAGGGGACAAATGCGAGGTCCGCTTGCTAAGTTTTTAGCAGAACAATGTATCATAGCACAATATACGATGACATGCACACATCAACAAAATAGTGTAGCTGAAAAAAGAAATATGACCTTAATGGATATGATTAGGAGTATGATGAGCAATTCAAGTCTTTCTTTGCATTTTTAGAGTGAAGCCTTAAAAACTGCCATATATATTTTAAACAGAATTCAATCTAAAACAGTTCCAAGAACACCATTTGGAATTTGGAATGGATGGAACATAGTTTGAGACATACACATCTGGGGTTGTCCAGTTGAAGTGAATGTTTACAATCTCATATAAATAAATTGGACCTTAGGACAGTTAGTGGACTTTTCATAGGCTATCCCGTGAACTCCAAGGGCTATAGATTATATTGTCCTTCGTACACTCCAAGGATTGTCGAAGCTAGAAATGCAAAATTTTTAGAGGATCATGAAGTGAGTGAGAGTGAGTTTCCTAGAAATATTGATTTTCAGGAAATGAAAGAAACTGTTGGACCATCTTCCAATCATGCCATATTGATTCATTTCAAAAGAAAGAACTCAATTACAACTGGAAATGAACCGACTCAAGAACAAACGTTAATGCATGAGGAAAATGCAGAACAAGAATCCTCACTCAATGTTGAACTTATTACTACTCAAAGTATGCAAGCTCGAGATGAGATAATAGGTAGATCTTCAAGAATAAGGAAACCAACAATTTCTAGCAATTGTGTAGTATATCTTCAAAAGTCCGATATATGTGTTGGACTTGACAATGATCCTAACTCGTTTTCACAAGCCGTTGAAGGGAAAAAACGTTTTTGGTATGATGCCATGAAGGAATAAATGGAATATATGGCTAAAAACCAAGTTCAGGATTTCATTGAATTGCTAGATAGACATACATACAACCGTTGGTCGTAAATGGGTCTATAAAACCAAAAGAAATGCATTTGACACTATAGAACGATATAAGATCAGACTTGTAGCTATGAGTTTTACTCAAAAGAAGACATCGATTACCATGAAATATTTTCTCCAGTTTCTAAGAAAAATTCATTTAGAATTATAATAGCTTTAGTAGCTAATTTTGATTTAGAGTTACATCGGGTGGACGTGAAAATAACATTCTTGAATGAGGATCTTGAAGAAGCATACATGAAACAGCTGAAGGATTTACTATTGATAAATGTAATCACATGTTTGTAAATTAAGGAAATCTATATATGTGTTAAAACAGGATTCCCGTAAGTGGTATTTGAAATTTCACAATGTTGTTACTTCATATGATTTTACAGAAAATATCATTAACCAGTGTATATATATCTTAAAGTCGGGGAGAGCAAATACATCTTTCTAGTCCTATATGTTGATGATATTTTACTTGCAAGTATTGGTTTGGGATTGATACACGACACAATTTTTTTTTTAGCCAAACTTTGAAATGAAGGATATAGTGAAGCCTCTTTGTCATTGGCATAGAGATTCACATAGACAAATCTAAAAGGTCATTAGGATTGTCGGCCTCTATTGAAAATGTTTTGGAAGATTCAAGATGAAAGACCGTGCATCAAATGTAGCACCCATTGTTAAAGGTGATAAATTCAATCAGAATCAATGTGCATTAAATGAATTGGAAAGAGAGGACATGGCTTCTATACCCTATGCTTTTGATGTTGGCAATTTGATGTATGCACAAGTCTGTACTAGACCTGACATTGCATTTGTGGTTGGTGTATTATGTAGATATCAAAGTAATCCGGGGTATAGAACATTTGAAAGCGCCAAGAAAGTGATGAGGTGATACAAGGAACCAAAGACTACGGACTCACATACAAGCATTCCAACAATCTTGAAGTTGTTGGATATACGGATTCGAAGCTTGTGGAATGTGTAGACACAAGAAAGTCTACTTCGGGATACATTTTTCTTTTAGTTGGAGGAGTTGTATCTTGGAGAAGCAACAAACAGACTATAATTGCATCGTTTACCATGGAAGCAGAATTCGTGGGTTGCTATGAAGTTACAACACATACATTATGGTTGAGAACTTTTGTCAATGACTTAAGAGTTGTCGATAATATAGAAAAGCCTTTGAAGAGTTATTGGGATAATTCAGCTGAAATTCTCTTTTGAAGAAATAACAAAACTGGAAGTCAAGCAAGCATATCGACATAAAGTATCTGATTGTTAGATATCATATAAAGAGAAATGAAGTGGCCATTGAACATATCAAGAGAAATCTTATGATTGCAGATCCCATGACCAAGGACTTGGCGGCTAAAGTTTATAAAGTTCATTTTGAAAATATGGGACTTGCGTGCTCAGCATGTGGGTTAATTAACTACCTAGATAACTTCCCATTTGATTATTGGAGGGAAGTTAAATATATATATGCCAAGTGTACCTAGCCAAACTTGTGTTTCGAAAGTCCCGTGTTTATTTCCATCAAATTAAAGGGGTTATTAAGTGGGTATTGATTAGAAGACGTTTGATGCTTCGAGGACTCATTTCTGCTGCAGATTTTTCAATTAGGTCTTTGATAGCATGGCTGGAGGTATGAAAAATTTGCAAATTGTAAAAGGTGTATTTTTCAAAATTTATTGACTAGCAGCAAAAAAGTCCCAGAAATTTAAAATAGTCATTTTTCAGTTTTTAGAAGAAAAGAAAACGTACAAACCTGCAAAATAGAAAAACATGAGTGGTTCAAAATATTACAAAGTAGTCCACGTACCAAGCAAAATGGCAGTTACGTGCCCTGTATAAGATACTTTTCTTAGCCCACTCTACACAATTTCAAATTCATATTTCTCCTTTTTCTCCGTCGGATCAAAATCTCGATCAATTCATCAATGGCGCTGGAGTGGGTGGTACTAGGCTACGCCGCCGGAGCAGAGGCCATAATGCTCCTCCTCCTAACTCTCCCGGGTCTTGACCCGCTCCGCAAGGGCCTAATTAGCGTGACCCGTAGCTTGCTCAAGCTTTTCCTGTCCATCGTGCCCTTTTGCCTGTTCCTGTTGATGGATATATACTGGAAATATGAAACCCGACCCAGTTGTGAATCTGAATCTTGTTCTCCTTCCGAACACCTCCGCCATCAGAAATCTATTATGAAGTCCCAGCGTAATGCGCTCTTGATCGCCTCTGCTCTTGTTTTCTACTGGCTGCTTTATACTGTTACCGGCCTTGTTGTGAAGATTGATCAGCTGAATAAGCGGATCGAGAAGTTGAAGG
>CAIGRL010221825.1:0-10094 GCA_903798325.1 Fraxinus xanthoxyloides
TGCAGAAATTGAAAGAAAACCCTCACGAAATCGTCACAATATCAACTGAATAAAAATTCCTCCCAAAAAAAATTTGCGGGGCGGGGCGTGCTGCCCCCTGCAACCCCTAGCCAACTCACCGCGGAGTTCGATCCGCGAAAGCTATGTTTGAGATTAAGTCTTGTCCCATGAAACTTTGTTTTGTAACGTGTTAAACAATTCAAAGAAAATAAAGAAAAAGAAGAGGTTAGAGTTTCATTAATTCTGCATAATGAAAATTGAATACAAAATCTAAAAATAAAGAGACTATATATAGGCTAAAATAAAGGAAACTAAAAAGACTATTCTACCCTTAATAAATAATAAACATAATAACTTATATTTCTTAACAATTCCATTATCATGACGATAAATATTATTATTATATAACAAAACACCTATCATCTTCGGTCCCAATACGTCGAATATCTCTCAATGAAAATATCTCGAATATGATATACGAATAAAAACCAATATAATTCAGAAGGTAATGTCCATGAGTAGGGACATCTAAGCTCTTTCTGCAAATTGCAAAATACTCTTTTATAAAGTTTTCAATTTATAATTTCACGTAAAAAAAATTTACTCACAAGTGATATTTACTGGTAAGTAATTTTTACATAATACTTATAATTAAAATTTTAAGTTATAAGTTAATGTTGTGCTTATAAATATTCTTGCACATAAATNAAAGAAGAGGTTAGAGTTTCATTAATTCTGCATAATGAAAATTGAATACAAAATCTAAAAATAAAGAGACTATATATAGGCTAAAATAAAGGAAACTAAAAAGACTATTCTACCCTTAATAAATAATAAACATAATAACTTATATTTCTTAACAATTCCATTATCATGACGATAAATATTATTATTATATAACAAAACACCTATCATCTTCGGTCCCAATACGTCGAATATCTCTCAATGAAAATATCTCGAATATGATATATGAATAAAAACCAATATAATTCAGAAGGTAATGTCCATGAGTAGGGACATCTAAGCTCTTACTGCAAATTGCAAAATACTCTTTTATAAAGTTTTCAATTTATAATTTCACGTAAAAAAAATTTACTCACAAGTGATATTTACTGGTAAGTAATTTTTACATAATACTTATAATTAAAATTTTAAGTTATAAGTTAATGTTGTGCTTATAAATATTCTTGCACATAAATGAATTTTTTACTTATAAATTATTATAAGAAATTTTTACGTAAAAATGGAAAAAAAGTTGGATACAAGTACAAAAATGTCATTTTCTGCTATCGAGGAAATGTAAAGGATGGATGGATGGATGGATACATTTGAGATTGAAATTTAATTTTTGATGTAAGTTATTGATTTGATAATATTAACCAAAGCTTTTATTTCTTTTCCATGGACTTCATTACACCATCAGTCACGGAAATGTATCTAGGTATTTCCAGTCTGCACTCATTAACACAACAGGAAATATGTTGTCAAGAACTAAATTTTAAAAAACATCTTGAGGAAGAATATAAAGATTTTTTACTGTACATTGTTGGTCGTCAAATGTGGCTGAAGCCTCCTTTCGTGAAACTGTGCCAATTAGGACATTTGAATAAATGTATCAGACGAGTAAATAGTTTTAGTAATATTGAATATGATGATAGATATATTAACAAAAGCTGGAACGTCCTTAAATCATTCGTTAAAAAAATTGTTTCAAATGATAACTATGTTGGTTGGTTCCAGAGACAAAATTGTGCTATCTTTAGCATTTGAAGTTGTCGCTAGAAATGTTGTTTTAACCTTTCCAAGTCTAGCCACAACTTTCCTCATATCGATTCTTTCCACAGGAGAACTGGCCAAACATTCCATTGCCAAAGCCAGAATGGATGAGACACATTTCACATTTGCAGAGAAATTTTGGTCTACTCTTCCAACAAATTGGTGTCCACAACTTCAGTTATGGTATTTTCAGCTAATGAGTGCCCCACCCAACTTTTCAAGCTCATTTTTTCGCCAAACATCTCATCCGTCGGCTTCTTTCTCGTACACATCTCCAGCAGCATTATACCAAAGCTGTAGACATCGCCACTAGTGGATACTATTCCTTCGGTTCCATATTCTACATCGACGTTAAGAATTAATAAGATCAGTTCACACGTTTAAAAGCTGACAATTGAAGATTTTTCACATTTTTATTGAAGAAAAAGTAAATCTAACAAATTGAAATTGAACCTGGTGCCATATATCCAATTCTTGATAAGGTCTCTGTTTGAGCCATTGACTCCCCTTGATCGAAGAGTTTGGCCATACCAAAATCACCAACATGTCCCACCATATCTTCGTCAAGCAGGACATTGCTAGGCTTTAAATCACAATGAAGGATAGTGAATGACAGACCATGGTGTAGATGTTCTAAAGCCAATGCAACATCAATTGCTATATTTAATCTGTTTAATATGTCCAAAAAGTAGTTATGGGAATATAACCATTCCTCGAGACTCCCATTAGGCACGTACTCCAAGATCAGGGCTTTGAACTCTCTGTTACTGCAATGTCCAATGGTTTTGACTAAATTCCGATGGCGAATGGTGTACAGTACCTCGCTTTCTATATCAAAACTCCTGGTTACTCGTTCTGACAGCAAGTGGAAAACCTTCACTGCAACATTTAATCCATCAGAAAGTGTTCCTTCATAAACTGAACCAAAACTTCCACTTCCAAGTATGTTGATTTCACTAAAGGAATTTGTTGCTTCTTGAAGTTCTTGATAAGAAATTCTTCTCCACAAAAGACCCAATGAGTTTTCGCTCTTTGGTAGTTGTCTGCATGATTTTCGTCTTCTTAGCATCAAAAGGGTTATGCTCATTGCAATAATAATTGCTATGGTTGGGGGAAGAATATATTTCATTAATGCCCCCACGTTCTTTGAATTTGATCTTTCAAGTTTTTTTCCACAATGTGGAAACTGTTGTCGAGTTTCACTGCAGAGAGCATAGTTCTGCGCAAATGATTGAGCAGTGAAATTCGCAAAATGTCCCCTAACAGGAACCTCTCCCTCTAGTTTGTTGTGAGACACATCAAAATATTCTAGATAGTTGAGTGTCTCTAATGACTTCGGAATCAATCCAGAAAAATTATTATAATACAGATCCAAGAATTCCAAGCTCCTTATATTTCCTAAAGACTCAGGAATAGATCCTTGAAATTTATTTTGTGCAAAAGATAGTGAAACCAATGATTCCATGGCATCAATAGAATTTGGGATATCACCTGAGAATTGATTCTGTGATAAGTCTAGTTTGTTGATAACCTTCAGATTTTTTTATCTCCGAAGGTAGGGAGCCTCTTAAACTGTTCGAGGACAAGTTTAATTCCAGGAGATCATTAAGGTTCCACAAATTCAAAGGTACAGTGGACTCCAATTTGTTTGAGTCTAAGTAGAGTCTTCTGAAAGATTTAAGTTCTCCCAAACATGAGGGGATTGATCCATGAAGCATATTGTTACTCAGATACAAGTCACCCAAATTGCTTAAATGGCAAAGCTCAGCAGGGATGTATCCATCAAGTTTATTGTTTTCAAGATAAATACGTTCAAGATGTCTTAATTTTCCTAGCGATCTTGGGATGAATCCCGTCAACTGATTGTTATCTAAATACAAATCTGCCAAGCTGCTTAAGTTTCCAATATCGGCAGGAATAGCACCCATACTGTGGCATCCAAATGCTTTGAATACTTGAAGGGAAGTGGAGAAATTCCCAATTGATGCTGGGAGGATACTGTTTAGCTGATTCAAAGATACTTCAATATAATCCAAATATCGGCAATTTGTTAATGAAGAGAAAAATCTTAACTCCAGACTCGAATACTCTCCGGTCAAATTATTTTCTCCAATTAACAAGCATCGTAGAAGTCTTAGATTACCAAAGTTTGGAATTGTGCCAGTCAAAGAGTTGCTGGTCATGTATAAGATGGTAAGCTTAGAAGCATTGGTGATAGTGCTTGGAATTACTCCAGTGAGTCTGTTGTCACCCAGGTAAAGCTCTTCAAGATTCGGAAGTGAGAGGCCAATGGTTGAAGGAATATGGCCTGAAAACTGAATGGCTGAAAGTTTCATCATCTTCACTGTTGATATATTGAACATGGATGTGGGGATGGTGCCAAATAAGCTGTTGTTGTGGACATTAACTCTCTTGAGGTTAAGATTTCCAAGCTCATCTGGTAATTCACCTACCACCATTTAATGACTTTTAGTCCATCTAACTTGTGTCCTAAAGTATTTTCTTTGATGTAAAAAAAATTTCATATGAATTTGATTCTTTTCAATTATATTAACCAACTAATTAGCTCTTTTTTGCTTGCTCGCAATTTTTTTTTTTATCTCTACTCGGAATTTGTCTTATAATATACTTCTCCTTCTCAAGTTTTTTACATGCTTACCATCTTTATGGTTTAATAATTAGATGAAAAGAAGTGTCTATTCATGTTACTAAGACAGTACTCAAACTAAGTCAAAAGTAATAGTGAACTTAAATATCATGCTTCCCAGCTGATATTGTAGGTATTAAATAACTCAAAACTCATTCACTCACTAGTCACTAGATTGCCTAAATTGCCTAACCAAAATAATTTTGCTGATGAAAGGGACTCTTAACTTAAAAATAATGTGCAACAGGTCAAGCAAAATACAGTTCTTTATATGCTACTCCAACTAAGTGAATAATGGTGAATTTGAAATACTGTGCCCTAGCTGATATTGTAGGTATTAAATGACTCAAACTCATTCACTCATTAGGCGGCCTAAATCACGGAAGCACAATAATGTTGTTGACAAAAGGAACTCTAACTTAAATATCTGGTGGTCCTGAAAATTTATGGAGGCTGTGTTGATGTGTTCCTTAAAAAAAATATATATATATTCATGTCCGAACTTGCTAGTAAACTAGTGTAATTGTGTTAACAGAAAGATGGGAAGGGTTTCAAAAACGGCCCTTCTATAGCCTGTATCATGAATAAAATACATCTAATAGTTGAACTGCATTTCAGAATTAGTAAGAAGAAATTTTGCATTTAGGTTCATGATGTCCTGTGGCTTTGTTTTCGACTGAGATCACAAAGACAAGTTTCCAGTTTCTTTTCTTGTGAGTGAAATGGAAATTTCAAAAAACAATTTAATATTATCATCATTCAAAGTTAAGGATGTGAAAGCTGTCGAACATACCTGTCAATCTTTTATTATCTAGAAATAGATACTTCAGCCTAGTGAGGTTTCCAACTTTTACAGGTAGACCACCCGTAAGATTGTTATCTGACAGGGATAAGACCCAAAGCCTTTTAAAATCCAAAATGTTCAAAAGAGTTAGGCCAGTTAGCTGATTGGAATGAAGATAAAGCTGCTCAAGCTCAGGTAGCTTATGATAATTGGGAACTGAGAGACTTCCAGATAGGCTGCTGTTACTAAAATCAATCGCTTCCAGAGAATATATGTTGAAGATAGAAGATGGAATTGACCCTGTTAGAGATCCGTCTGGTATGCTCAATAATTCAAGGCGTGAAAGATTACCTATTTCCATTGGAATTCCTCCTGAAAAAAAGTCACAGGCAAGAAAAAATTTCATTGTAAAGCTATCTGCTTGTAGATTGTTTTTCAACACAACGCCATTTTCTAAATCAGATTAGGTTCATATAATAACTCTATTCATGTACTTGCGTTTATGCTTATATAGGATGTCTTTTTATGAATTCTATATGATGAAAAGTTGTAGAGTGTTTTGAACAAGACAGAAAGATAAAAAGAGGATTATCTAAAATTCTTTGTACAACAACAAACTACCCTTCATGCATCAAGAAAACAGATTTCTGTTTCATGGACCTATAGATACACTGCCTTCTGGCTTCTGTATCTAAAAGCACTATCAGGGGGTCTTTGCAATTTTTCCTATGATTGGTAAGCAATATTTTTTACTTCAAGTACACGCTCACTTATTGCATCAGTTTCATTTAGCATTTTAGGATATATTTGAAAATAGATTCTAAACCAGTTTGTTAAAAGAGAGTTTAAATAAATAAATTTATCCATTCTCCAACAATTTAAGCTTTTAGATAGGGTTGTAATTATACCTTCCAAGTTGTTTTATCCCCAGAAATAAACTCATCAGCATGGTCAAGCTGCCAATTGCACTTGGTATTCTTCCATTGACATGATTATAGGATAATGATAGGTCCTCGAGGTACCTGCATTTGTGTATATTTGATGGAATTTGCCCGTAGAGAAGATTCTGTGAGAGATGGAGTCCGGTCAATTTCGGGATACTATTGCATATATTCTCCTGGAGACTTCCTGACAGGTTATTAATAGAGAGATCGAGTACTTTCAGAGAAGACATGTTGAAGATACCAAAAGGTATGGACCCTGTAAGCTGGTTAAACATTAAACCTAATATTTCCAGGGCAGAATGATTTCCAATCTCTTGTGGAATCTTTCCATTTATAAAATTGTTTCTCATTTGCAGAGTTTATAGCTTTGAACTGTTGCATAGAGATGGAGGGATGCTGCCTGTGAAACTATTGTTGTTCAGAAGAATCTGCTGAAGTTCCAGTGAGATTCCGAACCATGAAGGTACTTCTCCAATGAAGCTGTTAAATCCCATGTTTTTATCTTCTAAACGATGCAAATTGGAAAGTTCAGCAGGTGTTATCCCTGTAAAATTGTTGAAACTGATGTCTAAAGAACCCAGAAACGTTAAATTTCCAAGATGTGGAGCAATGGTGCCTGTGAAGTCAAACCCCGAAAAATTTAAAGCTATGACTCTTTGCTGATTCCTGCTGCAAGAAACACCAATCCAGTTGCAAATTGACGTAGTAGTCGACCAGTTATCTGCCAAGATGCCGTAAGGGTCTGAAGTGATTCGGGTTTTGAAGGCAAGAAGTGCATCTTCATCTGTGGTTGAGTAAATGGCAAAGCAGTTCACTGATAACACTACAACAGCAGTGAAGAAGCAGAGTTTCTCCATGAAGGCTAAATTTTTTATTTTTTATTTTTTATTTTTTTGTAAAAGATTGTTATGTAAATGTAACATATCAACATTCTTTTGGAATTAATTCAAGGCCTCGAAAAGAAGATATTTGGCTCCAAGCTATTAATGGTCTACTTGTCTAGTGGGAGCTTGTATTTACTCCTTTCAACAACTAAAATCTCAATAATATCAATCATGTCCCCTAAAAAATGTTAATTTTACCGTTCATTCTACAAGTATATCTACTTGACGAACCTTGCTTTTAATTGCAGAGCATCGTTGTACGGTGGCAATATCAATATTACTTTGTGGATGTTTCGTACACAATACTCTGAAATGCTAAACAGATGACTCATTTTTCATTAAAAAACAAGGTTTTTATTGATGATGTAACGATTCATATGTTAATGGGCTCCCATCTCTGAATGGGTAGTGCCGGATATTGTATTCATGAGCTGGTCTCCATCCTACGTGGATTTTTTTATTTATTTTTAAACTGAATTGATACATTATTCAACCATTATCGTCCTAGAGAGTTGGCACCAAAAATGAAAGAATAAATGAGATCCAAGAAATAGACACGTTAGTTAATAAAGCAACTAAAGCTAATTCTTTGACTAGTTCGTTACCTTCATGGAACACATAACAAGAGCCACTACTAACTTCCCTCATAATATCGTTATACCAAGCAACATTCGGCCGAAAGAAGAATCTGAAGACAAGCACTGGACATTACAGAGGGAGTCAATTTTTGTTAAAGATAACTGGAAGCTACTTTTCTTCCCGAATAGGTGTCAATCCGGTAATGCCATCGGTTAGCTTCTGTCACTGAGAACCAAGCAGCAATCCTTTTGGCAAAGGCCGCTATAACCACCCATCATGTCCAAGAATGACTCCTCCAACTCCAATCCACTCCTCCCCAACCTGCATCACTGCGTCAGTGTTCAGTTTGAATCCCCTGCCTATGTCAACAGCTCAGCACGTCCCTCTTTTACACCACTCCAGTCCATCACCCTCCAACTTCCTCTCTCACTCCTTGACACCCCTCATGCACCAGTGTCAGCCCTGACTATAGGCCGGGTAGTTGATCGCCTAAGATTGTCCAAGTAACAAATAATTCTTTCAAAAAAAATTACATTTTTCAAAGAGTAAAAATGTTTTTAACTTCCCATTTTATTTTATTTTTCTTTTTCTTGTTCATGTTCAGGCTAACTCTTCGTTTTCTGTCCATTTTTCTCTTTGTCATTTCTTTTGTTTGTTACTTTTATTTTATTTTATTTACTTGTTTAGTCATCCTGAATTCCTCATTCGAACCTTTACGAATTCTCAAGCTTCCGTTTATAGTCATTGACGGTAACACTGAAATGTATGTCTTTTTTTTGTTTTTCCCTTTAATTTTTATGCCCACTTTTGTGTGTGTGTGTGTTCTGTGTTTTCAATTTTGGCATGAAATTATAAAATTGGTTAGATTTTTTCATTGTCACATCTCTCTCTCATTTTTGTATAATGATGCTTTGACTTCCCTATTTTCTAGACTAGTATATTGTTTGCACATAATTCTTCATATTTTCTTTATTTGAAAATTGTTGTCAGATGATAACTCGATATTTTTTCTCTCTCTTTGTTAACTATAATTATGTGATGTTGATTGGATGGATGAAGAAAAAAGAATAGATTAGGTGATGTAGACTCGTGATATTAGAATATTTGAAAGTTTTAATATATATATATATAATTTTTTTTTTTGTAAATTGGCTTAAGGCCTCCAAAATTTCAAGGCCGCGCACACATCTTAGAATTTCGTTGAAGCAAGAAGGTCTTGATGAGTCGACTCATAGAGTACACCATTTATTTCTCTCATAAAACCCAAACAACTCATTCGACCCATATAAAGTGCATCACATCCTCTTGAATTATCCACTAATACTGTCAGAATATCTATGAAACTAGTTGATGTAAGAGAAATTATTCCATGTCCTCTTATAAGTGTAGTTTCTACACTTATTCGAGATCCTAAATGATGATATTTTACTGTTATTTAAATAAAATACTAGCTAATTTGTGTTATATTTCATTTCGTAGGTAAAACTAAATATTTGATGAAAAATTTGAGAAAAGAATGCAAAGATAGCGGAAAATGGTTTCATTGTATCAAATACAAAGTTTGAGGACTAAATCACAAAATTCTTATAGATGATTCGGACCTAGTATCGATGATTGGAGAGATGGTGGAGTCAATTAGACGAAGTTGAAGAGAAGAATAAGGACCGGATGAAATGGAGAAAATGAAAAAAGGGGCCAAAATGGGAGTGTGGAAAGACATGGACCAATTTGCAAATAGGCCTCAAAGTCAGCAGGCGAGGCCCGCGCCTCCCTTCGAATTAGCCTCGACTAAGGCTTACCTAAAGGCTAAGGCGCGTGCCTTAGTTCCTACCTTATCTTGTTTTGGAAATTTTTTAGGGTTAGCATATATAAAAAGGTATTTTTCGTGATTTTGAAAGAGGGAGGGCCTTATTTTGAGAACTAAGAGAGAAAAATTAATTGAGAAGAGGGAATTCATCATTCTCGGNATTCGGACCTAGTATCGATGATTGGAGAGATGGTGGAGTCAAATAGACAAAGTTGAAGAGAAGAATAAGGACCGGATGAAATGGAGAAAATGAAAAAAGGGGCCAAAATGGGAGTGTGGAAAGACATGGACCAATTTGCAAATAGGCCTCAAAGTCAGCAGGCGAGGCCCGCGCCTCCCTTCGAATTAGCCTCGACTAAGGCTTACCTAAAGGCTAAGGCGCGTGCCTTAGTTCCTACCTTATCTTGTTTTGGAAATTTTTTAGGGTTAGCATATATAAAAAGGTATTTTTCGTGATTTTGAAAGAGGGAGGGCCTTATTTTGAGAACTAAGAGAGAAAAATTAATTGAGAAGAGGGAATTCATCATTCTCGGATCCGATTTCGAAGGCGTGTAGAGTCAATTTCAGATTCTCTTCAATTTTACAAGATTCGAGTGATGACTTCCTTTTATTTTCTTTGTAATTTTCGTATTAATATGCTAAGCTAAAGTTATTTGTATTGGATGGATGATGA
>CAIGRL010221890.1:0-13417 GCA_903798325.1 Fraxinus xanthoxyloides
GTGTGTACATAATTCATTCGGGTTTCGACTGGCCCAATTGAAAATTAATATTTGGCCGAATTATTTGCACTCTTGTGATGATAAATATGTGACAATAAGTTGCTTTTTATGTAAACATTGAGTATGTCTTAGAATAGACTGAATGTTTGATATGATTTATTGTCAATATTTGATTAATGCACCAGAGTACCACTTACAAGTTGATATTTCTGTCCAAAAACTAAATGTCAATGTTGTGCTCGGTCTCTTGTGATGGGTCCACCATTATTTGAATTTATTGATTACTCAATATGGATTTTCATGTGAACATATTAATAAGGCTTAAGTTCTCTATTTTGCAATATCTACCAATATCAATTCAATTCATGTGCTTGAACCAAAGTTTAAAAGCTGAAAAGTGAATGTTTGTATAGTTCTGGGTAGCATGGATCTAGACTTTGCTTTAAGGACTAAGTAGCTCACTACTCTTACGAACAAGAGTTTCCGCTAATAAAAAGGCGACTAGGGTAAATAGGGTTGTTCAAACTGCATAAGTCTTACGATCATGAAGTGTGGAATTCCAACAACATTTAGGTGCGTTGCGTTCGATAAGATTACTACCGCTAAGGAATTTCATAAAGAAATTAAAAATAAATACTTCGAAAAAGGTGATAAGGTCGAAACTAGTACGCTTCTGACAAACTTTATCTCACCAGAGTATTAGGCTAAAGAAAACATAAGGAAGTACATAATGGATATGACTCATCTTGTTTCAAAACTAAAGGCATTAAAGTTTGAGTTGCCTGATGATTTGTTCATACATTTAGTTTTGATTTTTCTTCCTGCACAATTCAATTAATTTAAGGTCAATTACAACTATCAAAATAAGAAGTGGATTCTTAATGAGCTCATTCATATTATGCGCAAGAAGATGAAATGTTAAAGCAAGAGAGAACAAAAGGTGCTTGTTTCACAATACCTTTAAATTAAAAAATTAAAGAAGTTGTATCTTGTTTAGCTCAAAAGAAACAACAAAAGCCTGAAATGGATAAATTATTTGGCTCATACTTTTGAGAAAATCCAGGACACATGAAAATTTACTATACATAATACAACGCTTGACGTCTAAAGAAAAGTACACTTCTCATTTATAATTGTTTTGATGTTAATTTAGTTTCAATATCTAAACACATTTGATAGATATATTTGGTGCCACTACTCATATAAGGTGTTTATGAAAGGTTTCTTGAATAGTCTAAAGTCAATTGATATTGAAAGATTCATTTTTGTGGGCGATGAAAAATAAGTTAAAGTTGGGCTATATGGATTTTTAGGTTATCATTTAAGAATGGTTATTATTTGAATTTGAAAGAGACATTTACGGTACTGTCTTTTAGATGAAATTTGGTTTCTATTTCTACATTCGAAAAATTTGGCTACTTTTGTTCAATTAGAAATAGTCAGTTTAATTTTTTTTTTCCTTATTTCATTATTATGGGTAACAATTCTTTATATGATTATGATAACATATATTTGCTTAATACGGTTGCTTCTTATAAATAAATTTTGCATGTGGATTAATGTGGTATTTTGTTTCGTTATTGTACATGCGTTTAGATCACATCTCTCAAAAAAAGAATAGAAAAACTTGTGTCAAAAAGGAATTCTTGATCCCCTTAATTTTTCAGACTTAATTGTTTATGTTAATTATATTAAGGAAAAACAAACAAACATAAGGAGATTAAGTACCAATAGAACTTCTCATGCCTTAGAACCAATTCATAAGGATATTTGTAGGTCATTTCATTCGATTTCTTTGAATGGTCAACAGTCATTTTTTACGCTCATAAACAATTTTTCTTGTTATGGCTACCTATATCTCATCTATGAAAAATCCCAATCATTGGATGTGTTCAAAATATACAAAGTTGGGGTTGAAAACCGACTCAACAAAAAAATTAAACACGTCAAATCTGATTGTAATGGTGAATACTATGACAAATATGACGAATTAGTAAAACAATGTCTAGGGACTTTTGTTAAATTTCTAGATGAATGTAGAATCATCCTATAGTACATCATGCCAAGTTCTCCTAGTATGAATGATATTACTGAAAGACAAGATAAAAACTTAAGGACATAGTAAGGAGTATGATTAGTCATTTCACCTTACCAGAATCTCTCAAAGAAAAAGCACTAAATATTGCAAATAAATTCTCCATAAAGTTCTAAGTAAAGCAACTGTCAAAACCCCTTATAAGCTTTGGACAAGCAAGAAACCTAGTTTGAAGCACTTGCACATTCGGGGTTATCCAGCTAAGGCAAGGCGTTATGGGCCATTGTAAAAGAAACTAGACTCTGGAACTGTGAGTTGCTATTTTATTAGATATTATGAGAAGTCAAAGGGCTACAAACTTTTAAAGATCCCACTATCAGGTTAATTTTCGAAACGATAAATATCTGTTTCCTTGAGAATTTGGAGTCTGGGGGGAAATAAGGTTTTAAGGTTAAGAATTTTGTCTTTGAAGAAAAATATGTATATATCCCTTCTGTTTCAATTGACAATGATTAAGACTAGGGATAAATTCTTGGTTCAGATCTTGTGCAAGAAGTAATTTCGGATTAAGACAATATACAAAACTCTTATACACAATCAAGAGATTGTTCTAGAAAAATAAACTCAACAACATCAAAAACAAATGCCACTAAGGAACACTAGAGAAAGGAGAAAGACAATCTCGGATGACTTTATACTTTTTTCAAAAGACATGAGAATGTCATTGAATTAATGGAAGAAGATCTAATTAATCAACTTTTATCAAACCATGCAAATGAATAACTCTCAGGGGTTGATTGATGTTATGAATAAAGAGACAAAGTCCATGAGAGACTGACAATTGGGAACTCATCCCATTGAATGAAGGTACGAAGTCCATTGGTCGTAAATGGATTTTTAAAACCAAATGGGATTCGAAGGTAATGTGCAGAGATATAATGCTCGTCTAGTTGGAAATGATTTTATTCAAAAGAAAGGAATTGACTTTACAAAGACTTTCTCTCTGATTTCTATAAAAGACTCTTTTAGGACTATTATGGAATTTGTGATACATTTTAATCATGAACTACATCAGATGGTTTACAAACTAAAGAAATCTATCTATGGGCTGAAGTAAGTTTCTCATCAATCATATCACAAGTTTCATCAAGTAATCATCTCGTTTGATTTTGAGATGAACACAGTCGATGGTTGTATATATCACAAATTTAGTGTGAGTAAGCATATTTTTACTAGTATGATATTTCAATGACATACTACTTGACTGCAATGATATAGACTTATTGCACGAAATGAAGAGAATTTTGTCATAGAATTTTGAAATAAATTATGCCTCTTTTGTGTTAGGGATACAATTATATCAGAATTGTTCTCAAGGTATTTTTAGATTATCATAAAAGTGATATATCGATAAGTTTCTTAAAAGATTTGGATGTAGGAATATAAATTAGGTGATATCCCTACTACTAAGGGAGACAAGTTTAGTCTCAATCAATAACCTAAAGATAAACTTAAATGAAATATAGAAAATTCTATGTGCTTTACCAATTGGGAGTTCAATGCATGTTTAGGTTTACAAACATCTAGATATAGCATTTTTATAAGTGCATTCCACACAATTATTTGACCACAAAACATGGATAATTGTGGGTAAATATATTGGAATATGGCTTAATTCTATATAAATTTTGTATTGCAGGACAACATTGGAATTTAGGAGAAATAAGTAAACAAGACTAAAATTAAAGAAAATTAAAGTTTAGGGACTAGAGTGCAAATAGCCAAAAGAAGATCCAAACGAAGAAATAAAGATGTGAAAGATTTGAAGACCAATTGAGCGAAGGAATGAAGTATTGTAATAAGAAGAAGTGATAAAATAGATCAAGAAAATAGAAAATGGAGCTCAAGGACTAAAAAGCAAAAAATGGACTTTCTTTTATACTATGCATCGCATAGTATATTTTTACATGTGGTCTCATGGTAGCCAACACGGAAATCAAGGGCTGAAGTTTGTTGAACTACGCTATAGCATGCGATTGTACTATGCTATATCATAATATTTTTTCGAAGGAAAATTTCTAATTTCTTTGTTTGACTCCAACTCTTACGGAAACAATATTTGGAACGTCTTTTAAAGATCTAGGGTTGTCTAGAAGTAGTTTACCATGCATTACAACACATAAGAGAGATAGAAGACGACAAGAAACATCAAGAGAGATTCCATGGCTTCAAGATTCATAATTTGGGTGATGTCTACTCTATATAATTCTCTTGTTTTCTTCTTAATATCATGATAGGCTAAATCTCTTTGTGCTAGAAGAACAATGAATCTTGTAATATGAGTTTTTAATCTTTAATTTTACATATTTGACATTGAAAACACATTTTTTAATTTTTTGAATGATTTACGTGATTATTTTTTCCTCTACAATTATTATATACAATAGTTGTACGAATTTGGTGCTTAGGTTCGACATAGTGTAAATCCTTATAGGGTCCGATAGGGGATATAATTATACCGCTATACTCTATGTGAATCTATAAGTGTTTAGAAAAATTCAAACACTCTTGTATGTTTGCTTCCATCGTAGAAATATAAGCATGTCATATATGAGAAATTGTTTAATTATTTAACATTGCTCAACAGAAATTGTGAATAAAAGAGGAACATTGATTCTTAAAATTAAACTATGTTGCCAAAGTGTAAAACTAAAGTTAAAAATGATTAATGGGAATTTGAGATCCTAGTGCACTTGTCATTCATTAAAACATATTAACTTGCCTTTAGCTTAATTTTCATCTAGTTTTGTTAATTCACTCATAATTGTATAATTAACTTATTTTAGTCATAGTTTTGTACAAACAAACGCATCATATTATTCTTATTTCAATTAATATTGCGATAATTAAATTGAACTAAATCAATCTTTATGGGATGCTACTTGGACTCGAATCCACTTTTTTACTTGTTAATGAACCTTCAATTTGTGGTGGTTTTTATTCAAAATATATTTTCGTAAAAAAGGATTTGACGCCATTGCTGGGGATTGAGTTTTAGTTTTATTTTGTTTACTTTGGTACTAATTTGAATATTTTTAGTTATTTAGTCTTTTTCTATTTTAATTTATTTGAGTGATATTGTTGTTGGTCTTTCAGTCTCGTATGTGAAGGTTGCTAGACGATGAATTAATTCCAGTTGATCCAGAAATCGAACGCAGTTTTATCGCAGACAAAAAGAAGAAAGAGCAACACAACAAAAAGAACAAAAATAGCAAATACATTGCTAATGAGCAAAACAATCCGATAGTTTAAGTCAACGAAGAGGATGTCATTGATGAGTGAGATATGCTTGTTGGGGGATTTTGTGACTCTACAGATCATTTAGAATCAGTCTAGCATTGTCTACCCTCCATTTGGGCAGTCGGACTCCCAGCTGAATACCAACGTTACACATCTATTTCAGAATGGACATCAGTTTATGGCAGAGCTAAAGAAAATCCACACACACATGTCTCCCGATTCTTGAAGATGTGTCAACACTTCAAATATCAGAGTATTTCAGATGATACTATCAGACTAAGGCTGTTCCCACACACTTTATGTGATAAAGCACTCTAGTGGTTGGATTCTCAACCAATGGCATGTATCGGCAAGTCAAACGGTCTTGCCCAAAAGTTCTACACAAAATTCTTCCCACCAACCAAGATAGCAAAATTGAAAGATGACATATCTATCTTCTGTCAAGGTGAATCGGAATCTTTTAATGAAACTTGGAACAAGTTGAAGAATAGGCTTCAGAAGTGTCCTCATCATGGTGTTAAGAAGGGACTTCAGGTCCAATATTTCTATGCAGGGCTTCTTCCATCTTTCAAAAGCATGGTGAATTCTTCATCTAAAGGCTCTTTATCTGTAAAGATAATTAACGAAGTATTGAAATTATTTGAGACAGTTGCTACTACTTTAGCCAAGTGGCCTTCTGAACCAGTTGTTCAAACGAAAGATCCTAATGTATATGAGGTGGATACTTACTCAAACTTATCTACAAAAATAGATTCTATATTTCATAAGGTGGAGAGCATATCACAGATAGCTAATGTAGCACAAGCCAAGAAGTCAAGTTGTAAAGAGTGTCGGGCAGATCATAATACAACACATTGTCATATTCTGACATAAGAAATGGAACAAGTGGATTTTGCATAATGGTAATTGTCAACAAAATAATCCACATTTAGATATTTATAATTCAGGTTGGAAGAAGCACCCAAGCTTCTTTTAGGATAATCAAAATAGGCCACAAGGTCAGTTTCAACAGCATGACACTAAGTTTTAGTTGGAAGAGATGTTAGGGAGATTTATGGAGAAAACAAATCAATACATGGAAGCAAATATCCAGTTTAGGAGGAAGACCAAGACAACTCCCCAAAATCAGGGCACTGTTGTTAAAAATCTAAAGATTCAAGTGGGACAAATCACATTTTCTATGACTGGCAGAGCACAAGGTACATTGCTCGGCAATACAGAAATCAACCCCAAGAAACATGCCAAAATAATTACAACTAGAAGTGGGTTGCAATTATGGAGAATATATGTTAAGAGGTAGGTTCTAAATAGAGAAACAGATCCTTCTTCAGGTGAGGAGGATGTGGAATAGGCTAAACAGAGAATTGAAGCATCTGCCAATGAGAGTTCAGATCATCAGGGTTGACACAACCACTCCTATCAATCTTTACGAGCTCCCTATTCCATTATCTTGAGGTTGAAAAAGCACAAGTTGGATTAGCAGTATACCAAGTTTCTTGAGATCTTCAAGAAACGTCACATCAATATTTTGTTTGCCTATGAACTTGTTCAAATGGCCAGCTACGCCAAATTCTTGAAGAATATCCTATCCAACAAATGCAAGCTAGATGAACATGAAATAGTGAGGTTGACTAATGAGTTTTACTGTATCTCACACCATTGGGGATTGTTATTTTGATAAAACTTTATGCGATTTAGGTGCAAGTATTAACTTGATGCCACTTTTTGTTTTTAGGAAACTCAGAATGGGAGAGACTAAAGCAACTACGGTAACTCTGCAGCTAGTTGATCGATCCTTACTCATCCAAGATAGATAATTGAAGATGTGCTAATTAAGGTAGAAAAAATTATTTTCCTAGCTGACTTTCTCACTCTTGACATGGAGGAAGACAAAGGTGTCCCACTCATATTGGGCTAACCATTCTTACCTACAAGAAAGGCTCTTATTGATGTTCAAAAAGGTGAATTTATTTTGAGGATCGGTTGAGGAGCAAATTTTTTTCAATGTGTTCAAAACCATGAAATTCCCTACTGAGTCGGACAATTGGTTTCAAATAGATGTGATCGAAAAGGTGGTCCATGTTATATTTCTGTTACATAACCCATCGAATACATATGATGTATACATTGTATATTCTCAATCTAGTCACGCCGATTTCCTTAAGATTGGGGCATGTGCAAGATTTCTGGAGACTAACCCACCATACACTCGTGCACATCATTTTGAAGAGTTTGGAATTGTTCCTATAAAGCCACTACCATCCATTCAATACCCTCTTAAATTCGAACTCAAGTAACTACCACCTTATATCTGATATCCTTATTTGGGGGAGTCCTCTACGTTTCAGTAATTATATCAAGTTTAGTCAGTATGGTGGAGGAGAAAAGACTACTTTGGGAGTAATAAGGCAACCATTGGATGGTCCATTGCAGATATTAAAGGGATCAACCCTTTATTGTGCTTGTATAAGATTCTCATGGAGGAGAATTTTTTGCCAAGTTAGACGATCAGCAAAAGCTAAATCCAAATATGAAAGAGATAGTTAGAGTAGAGGTACTAAAACTCGTAGATGCAGCTATTATCTACCCAATATCAGACAGTACATAAATTAGCCCAGTTTAGGTTTTGTCGAAAAAGGGTGGTATTACAGTGGTGCAAAATGAAAAGAATGAATTAATTCCAACCAAGACTTTTACACAATGGAGAGTTTACATTGATTATCACAAACTCAAAGCTGCTACTCGAAATGATCATGTTTTCATTCCATTTATCAATCAGATGTTAGAAAGACTAGAATGACACTCTCACTGCCCTTTTTTGACGAATATTCTGGATATAATTAGATCCCAGTAGTGCATAATGATAAGTAGAAGACCACTTTTACTTGTGCCCATGGTACATTTGCTTACCGTATGATGCCATTCGATTTGTGCAATGTTCCCGCTACCTTTCAGCATTGCATGATGGCGATCTTTTTTGATATGATAGAGAGATTCATAGAAGTCATAATGATGACTTCTTGATGTTTGGATCTTTTTTATGAATGTTTGGAGCATCTGAACTTGGTATTACAACGATATAATGAGGCAAACTTGGTATTGAACTAGGAAAATTACCATTTAATGGTATAGAATGGCATTGTCTTAGGACATTACATTTCAACCAATAGGATAGAGGTAAACAAAGCAAAAATTCAGGTTATTGAGAAATCATCGCCACCTACATCAGTTAAGAGTGTTCGCAATTTCCTTGGACATACTAGGTTTTATCGACACTTCTCAAAAAATCATGAAGCCTCTATGTGACTTGCTAGCTAAGGATGTCACTTTTGACTTCTCTAAAGAGTGTTTATTGGCTTTTAACTCTCTAAAAAACAAGTTAATCTCAGAACCTATAATCATTGCACCGAATTGGAGTTTTCCATTTGAGTTGATGTGTAATGCGAGTGACTACGTAAGAATAAAATATTCCATGTGATTACTATGCAAGCAAAACCTTGAACGGGGCATAAATCAATTATGCCACCACTAAGAAAGAGCTTCAAGCTATGGTTTATACCTTTGATAAATTTCGATCATATCTTGTTGGATCAAATATCATAGTCTACAATGATCTTGCCGCTTTAAAGTACTTGATGACAAAGAAAGATGTCAAGCCTAGATTTATCTATTTGGTGTTACTCATGCAAGAGCTCGATTTGGAGATTAAAGATAAGAAGAGAAGTGAAAATGTGGTAGCAGACCACTTGTCTCAACTTGAATCTGGAGAAAATAAGGAGTCAATAGAATTAAATAAGATTTTTCCAAATGAGCAATGTTCAGTGTGTAAGATACGCCATGGTATACTGATTTAGTAAATTACTTAGCCAAGTCCATCACTCCATCAGATTATTTAAGTCATCAAAGGAAGAAACTCTTTTCAAACTTAAAATATTATTTTTGGAGAATCCCATTCTCTGCAGACGATGAGCATATTAGATTATTCGAAAATGTGTACCTGAGGAGGAAGTGCTTTGAATACTGGAACAAGGTCGTTCATTTTCCTACGTAGTACACTTTGTTACATCAAAGAAGGCCGCAAAAATTCTACAATCTGACTTCTATTAGCTTTCAATCTTCCGATATACTTTTGAGTTAGAGAAAAAGTGAGGCCGATGCCAGAGCACAGGAAGTATCTCAAGAAAGAACGAGATGTCTCTAAATAACATTCTCGAGGTGGAACCTTTTTATATGTGGGTGATTGACTTTATGCGGCCATTCTCTCAGTCATTCTCAAATCAGTATATCCTAGCTGCAGTTGATTATGTATCCAAATGGGTTGAAGCAGTAGCATTGCCAACCAACGATGTGAAAGTGGTCATTCCTAAAGAAGTACATTTTCACATGTTATGGCACACTTCAAACTATCATAAGTGATTGCAATAAAAATCATCAATTTGAGTCCCTATTGGCTAAATATGGCATCCGACACCGTAAAGCTACTATTTATCACCCTCAGACTTGCGGGCAAGTTGAAATCTCCAATTGAGAATTAAAACGGATACTTGAGGTAACAATATGTTCTTCGAGAAAGGATTGGCCTAAGAAGCTTGAAGACACTTTGTGGGCTTAAAGATTACTTTCAAAACACTTATAGGCAGGTCTCCTTATCATCTAGTTTTTTGAGAAGTGTACTACTTCCTACTAAAATTAGAGCACCATGCTTACAGGGTAGTGAAAAACTTAAATTTTGACTTGAAGACAGCTGTTGAAAAGAAGCTACTTCAATTGAATGAAATAGATGAGTTTAGACTGGAGGCTTATGAGAATGCAAAGCTTTACAATGAGCGAGCCAAAAGATGGCATGACATACATATACAAAGAAGAAAGTTGGAGGTACATCAAAAGGTCATGTTCTACAACTCTAGACTCAAGATTTTTCCAATTAGCTTGAGGTCTAGCTGGTCTGGTCGATACACAATTACCAAGGTATTTCTATATGGAACTGTAGAGATCACTTATTAAAGCAAGGTGATTTTAAATAATTAATGGACATCGGTTGAAGCCATATAGGAGTGGTAAATTCTCAAAATAAAAGTTTACCATTCATTTTAGAAACTTTGTTTGAATCAACCACCATAAAGCCGAGTTATAGACTATAAACTCGAGTTATGGATATAAAAACAAGATCTTGGGAAAAATTTGACCAAAAATATATTTTCGAGGAGATGGGTGATTTTTCAAAATTTTCCATGTTTAATGTGCTCATCATACTCATTTTGACTTCTTTGGTACGAAATTCAAGGTCCAAGAAGTTGAGGATGATTGAGCGATCAAAATTTTTGAAAAAGGCAAAACGTTCCCTTCTTACTGTCTATGTGAACCTACCTATAATGTAGTTACACAACATGTATAACGAAGACATGATCGAGCGTCAAAGTGCCTCTACCATACTTCATAGCATTTTTTGCTTTCTTATAAGTATCAGGTATGAAATTCAGCAAAAAAAAATAGATTTAGATGTATCAGACACGACTCTTTACAATTAACATTATCTTGAACAAGTTTGTTAAACACGTCTAAATTGTCATCAAAATCTTTTGAAGAATCATTTTTGAAACTGAAAAAAGGCTCAAGTAAGTAGAGCTTGTTTGGAGTAGGTTTGAGAAAATATAAGTCTCCCAACTTTTTTTAAAGTTCTTTAGTGGTTTTCAATTTACCCACTTTCTCAAAATTGCGTTAGTTAAATGTAAACTAATTAAGATATAAGCAAGCTCATCAACTTCTTCTTTTTGTTATTTTTTAAGAATCAGCGNTAATAGTCTTGTAAGTTTCAGACAATGAGTTAACAATATCGTGAACAAGTTTGTTAAACACGTCTAAATTGTCATCAAAATCTTTTGAAGAATCATTTTTGAAACTGAAAAAAGGCTCAAGTAAGTAGAGCTTGTTTGGAGTAGGTTTGAGAAAATATAAGTCTCCCAACTTTTTTTAAAGTTCTTTAGTGGTTTTCAATTTACCCACTTTCTCAAAATTGCGTTAGTTAAATGTAAACTAATTAAGATATAAGCAAGCTCATCAACTTCTTCTTTTGTTATTTTTTAAGAATCAGCGAGAAAGTTTCCATCAATGACTTTTGAAACTTTTTGTTGAACCAAAATATCTTTCATTTTTTTTGCCGATTGAAAAGTCACATTTTCCATTAAAAGTTCCTAAATCAAAATTGTATTTTGTCATTTTTAATAATCAATAAAAAATACAAGATTACAATTAAACCACACAAAGTAGACTTATGGTCGAACATATACACCGTTTTAGATTCTCAGGATTTCGTAAAATTCTTGATCTTAAATCAAGGGAATGTTCAAACAGGTAAAGTCCATGTATTATAATACCTTAACAGTGCAACAAGAGATATATCAACCAAAACAGTTTCACACATAGAATATCACAAAGATAGTATGCTAGAATTTATTAAATAAACAATTTACTCACGTAGCAACTAAAAGCAAGTTGTTCCTAATTTCTAGCATAAGCAACGGTTACCCTACACGGTAACTCCAATCATATTGTCACCCCCACATGACGGGAAGCTAGTACTGGAAATTAAACATGATTAGCCAATTTACCACAGTTGACCTACCTGAGTTCGTAAATTACTAGAAATATGATTTTAACACTTTAGGGTCACCATTATCCTCCCTAAAGTCTCCCACAACCGACAGATGCAAAATTGAATCAACAATGTGCATGGGCAAAATCATCCAAATTTCACCATATCACCTGAAACAGAAAACTAACACGACAAACACTTTAGAAATTTAGCTAGGATAAAACTGTCTGAAGAAACCTTTGTCAGAGGAGGTCCCACGTGCCTACACGTCGTCATCACTGGCGGTCATCTCTCCCAAACGCGGTGGACCTAGGTACGCCTCCACCTGCTGATTCTCCCTGTGGTATTAGATTCTTCAAATGGCCACTGGTTTCGTCGGAAATCAAGTTTACAACTGCGGTTGAACAATGAAAACAGAAACGGAGTTTTTCGATCCTTCCTCCTATCGATTTTTGGTCTTAGCCATGACTCTCACACCAGGGCACCATGGTTTTCATACCAAATGTTGAGCGGAATGTTGATACTAAGGCTTCTGGGCTCAATATTTCACAAAGACGCCAAATCGAAACCACAATGTTTGAAGACCCAAACCACTACTATAATCACCCCTATCTCGGTTGCTTGGTCGCCCACTAAGGACACGGTATGAACTATTTGTAGCCACAAAGGCTGAAGAAAAAGGTGAAAAACAAAAGGTGGACCCTAATAATACTTACATGGGGGTGAATAAGTATTGTAATGTAGAATTAAACACAAATATGAATTAAACAGTAACAAGTCAATTTTTAATTCTTATCTAGATGGTTAACCAAACAAATAAATTTTTTCTATATTGAATTACCACAGTTTGAATGTAATAAACAGTAAAACATAAAGCAGTAAAGAACACAGATATTGATCACAAAGAAACCCAACTGGGAAAAACTCCTAACACTTTGTCAGTCAATCCACTATAAATGATTCAGCACTTACAATCCACCAGACTAGATGACGATACGAATTATCTGATCTCTTGACTGCAATTCTAGCAACTCTCCTGAATTCTGTGCTCCCTTGCACCAATTTTAGCTGCAATAACCAACGCTCTCCTGGAACTCCTTTATCCTACAGCAACCCCTAGCTTGGTAGAATCGTCTATCTTCTATAGATCACGAAGAACAACCCGATCTTTACAGACTGGAACTCCAGTCTCCTTCCTTGATCTTCAGTACTCTCTGACAGATATNAAACCCAACTGGGAAAAACTCCTAACACTTTGTCAGTCAATCCACTATAAATGATTCAGCACTTACAATCCACCAGACTAGATGACGATACGAATTATCTGATCTCTTGACTGCAATTCTAGCAACTCTCCTGAATTCTGTGCTCCCTTGCACCAATTTTAGCTGCAATAACCAACGCTCTCCTGGAACTCCTTTATCCTACAGCAACCCCTAGCTTGGTAGAATCGTCTATCTTCTATAGATCACGAAGAACAACCCGATCTT
>CAIGRL010221904.1:0-20959 GCA_903798325.1 Fraxinus xanthoxyloides
TTAACGTATTTTTAACTATTTTTAATATCTGTTTGGACTATTCGATATGCCTATAATATAGTTCTCGAAATAAGTTTTGAGATGACATAAGCAATTTGTAGATTCGATTAGCGTATGATCATCAGAGTATTTGTAAAATTAGCATTTTATCAAAATTCAAATTTATTGTGATTTTGTCCCTGTTTGGTGGAGATTAAAATCAAACTTTTAGTAAATTTTGATGAAAGTTAAAATAGTTATGTATTTTATGAAATATGTTATTAAAATTAATTGTCAACTTAGATTTAGATTTTAATCAATAACAATTTAAAAAAAAATTATCAAAAGTTGGGGGGACATATGACCCCAGGATCCCTCGGGTCCGACGATTTGCATAATGAAGAAAAATGATAGAACCATTTGCGCCAATTACCCTTACTTTTATTCTTCTAGGATTATTTCCTCTATTGCTTCGTAGTTTCACTCATAGTTCATAGTTCACTTTAGAGAGAACCTAGAGGTGTAAACCCACCTGTTGGTCCCTTAAGGCCTCTAGAGCTGGGACTGGCATGGCCCAGCTCAAGGGTGAGGCGGGCTTTTAAGGGTTGGTCCAGTCCATTTTGATAACTCTTAGTTCTACAAATGAAGATTGCTTCGTTATAAATTGTCTACTAGGGTCCACCTAAGATTCCCCGTGGTAGAAAATTTCCTCTTAAAACTTCAAATAAAGAGGCAGTGTCAACATTTTCGCTCGATTTCTAAAAATTGATAGTTATTGAAAAGAAGTTCTTGATAAGGACTTTTTGGACTCAAAAAAATACTAGTTTTAGTCAACCTTGGCATTGTTAAAGTTAGCAATAATTGTTTACTTTCAGAAAAATTAGGCACTTGGAAGTGAACAAGGATGAAAATTTGTGTACTGTGTTATTGTTTTTAGGCCCATGTTAGAATTATAGGCTTGGTTCACAGTTCTCTCACATGGGAGTGAGACCCACAATCGCGGGTCTCACCCAATGTGAGGAGGCTGTCAAAAAAATGGTGAACAAAAACTGTACATTCAACTTTATCCTGATTTTTATACAAATCGCGAGTCCAATGTCAGGAGGCTGTCAAAAAAATTGTAAACAAAAACTGTACATTCAACTTTATCCTGGTTTTTATACAAATCGCGGGTCCAATGTCAGGAGGCTGTCAAAAAAATTGTAAACAAAAACTGTACATTCAATTTTATCCTTGTTTTTGTACAAAAGAATTAGATGGTGTTTGGTAGAGATTAAAATTGAAAATATAGTCGTTATTGTTGACTTTTATTAGGCGGGTGGGACCCAATAACGACCATATTTTTAATTTTAGTTGAATTTTAAACCATACCAAACAGGCTCTTAGAATTAAAATTAACTTTGGCTGCTTGCACTTGAACAATTAAGTTTCACCTTTTGACATTTAACACTCCGCCCGGTTTACGAGGACATTAATAATTAAATAGTCAAAGCATGGGGGGACTATTTTAACCATTTCATGTTCCATGCATTGAATTTGATTTATGACATGTTCAGAAACGACGATCGCCTAGAGCATCTCTGATGGTGATTTAAAATAGATTTAGATTGTGATTTAAATTTTCAAAGTGGCTGTAATCCTCTCCAATGGAGAAATGCAAAGAAAATAATTTTTATTTTTTTCGACAAAAATTGTTAAGAAAGATTTAAATTTACATATTTATTTTTTTAAATTCATAATAGGTAAAACGTGGATTTAGATATTCTCGTTAGAGCAAAATTTGGATTTGAATCCATCGATATGTAAATGATGATGTAAAAATGATTTTTGAGATACCAATTTAAATTCAATTTTACATAACAATTGAAGATGTTCTTAGTCGCTGTAAATAATAAAACGCTATCTAGTTTTGTTATTGATGCATAGGGAAGTGTCGATTCCCCGGTACTTTTGTCCTGGATTATGCATATATAGGGAAGAAAGTTTTCTTAGCCACGGTATTACTTTTGTTAGACTAAACTATGGTTAGGAACTTAAGAAATCATATTATATTTTACCTAACCTAACTTTATCTAAGAATGTGGAGATAATCGAGTTTCTTCTTAAATCTTGAAAACTCTGATGTTTTGGTAAGGCCACGAACTAAATGATCAACCAATTAATTGATGTGTTAGGTCACATGTGCTGCTTAGAAGATCATTTAGAGAGTGTTTGATGATTTGTTTGTTCGCTATGCATATCCAAACGTGTGAGATTTTTAATCCAAAAACAAGTGAAAAACTTTGGGAATTTTCATGAGCTATAAGGTAACACGAGCATCTGTTTTGATCCAATGTGTACGGTGGTCATGTGTTATAATGTACATCGGGAGCATTAGATCATTTGTGACACAAGCATATTTAACTGTACTCAAAAGTAAATTAATTTTATTTTTAAGTTACTTATTTTATGAGGCATTATAAACTTTTACTTTTAAAAAGTTAGTAGTAAAGTTGTTTAAAAGTAATTTTTAAGAAAAATTAAACAAGCTACTAGTAAAGGAAATATTGATCATGGTTGATATTAGAGACGTCAAAATGGCTTGCTGGCTCGGCCCTAGAAAAAGCCAGAGCCCCAATTTGGAGCATCGGCTCGAGTTGCCAACCGGTGGGCCCATCGAGTCGAGCTTTATTAAATAAAGATTTAGAAATAGATTTTAAGTTCACTAATTTTAAATTCGCTCCTGCATAAATTGCACAAGTTTTAAATTTTTTTGTTTTAAAAAAATTGATTGGTCGTTAAAAAAAGAGTTGGCTCGGCCCACTAAGGCCCCAAGTTGAAAGTTTGGGTCGAGAAAGTTTCTTGGTCGAGCTTTTGCCCTGCTCGGCTTGGGTCAAAAAAACCCCGAACCATTTTTGCTCGAACCGAGCCTGGGCTTCAAGTTTCGACTCGACTCGTTGACACCCCTAGTGACATTGTGTGAGTTGTCAGCTTCTCGTACATTGATTTTTTTAACATTCTTTCCAATCAATGATCTATCATCCAAGATGTTAACCATAAATGTACAATTAGCTTGACTGTTACGGCGTTGATGTGGAGGTCTTATACGTCATACATTTCGTTAGAAAATTTAATGGGATTTAATTGAGTGACCAAATAAAATTAAAAAAAACGCAAACCTCAGTGTTTATTCTAGTGCAAAATAAAGTTCGATAATTAAAATGAAACTCTAGAGAATGTTTACGAAGTGTTTATCAACAATTTAAATTATAAATAGAGAGAAACAAATGATAAATTGGTGAATAGTAATTGTGAATCTTTAAAATATATGAATACAAAGTAACTTAAAAATATTTGTAAATAATTTATAAACATGAGCCAAACATGAACTTAAGAGCACCAATGTTTTTTAATCATAGAAGAGTCTTTTGCTTTCATTTTCAATGAGAATGGCTTTATGGAGTAGAAAGATTGGTCTTGAAAAACTAATGGGTACCTAGAAAAAATTCTCCAAAAGTGGGGATTTGAATAAAAAGTTATTCTTTGGCATGAGTCATGACCATACAAAACAGAGGACCCTCCTTGTATCTTTGAATTAGAATAGTCATCTTTCTTGTTTGTTGACGAATGAATTGAATATGAAATGAACTGCTCACATCAAGGTTGAATTTCTGTTCCTTTTTGTGATGACTACTTTTTTGGATTATGTGTTTTTATAGATGCAGTAGTGTGATGCTCATGAGGGGCTTAAAATATGCATGTTTGGACCGATTTTCTTTCCTATCGCGATTGAGTTCCTTTTTTTTTTTGAACTCCTTCTATATATAAAAATCTACAAGTATATAGAAGATTTTATGTAGTCGACCTCAAATTTATTGGGTAAAATTTCGTTTTTTATTGTTAGTTGTTGGCTGTCTTTTGTGGCCGGGGAAGGGGGTTTTTGAATTGGGTTGTGCTATGGTACATAGTACAATACACAAGGGTGTCCATAATTGACACATAGAAACTCCATGTAAAGAATGTCACATAAGTCAAGGCTCCAGGGCACATCTCCAAGTGGTAAAAGTGGAAAGTGGAAAAACTCCAACTTTGCTTGAAATTGTTGCTTCAAGAGTTTGAATCCTAAAATATGGATTTGGCCCTTGGGTAAGTGCAAGTGTACAAGCAGCCTTTCATCCTGTACTTTTGAAAGCATAACTTGCGATTTACCTCCTTCATCAAGGCTTAGGACAGGATAGGTGGGGACCGTCAAAGTTGCGGTTCATCCTTTTTTTCCCATAAGTCTATATATATTGAGATGTGCAACATGTAAAGAGAAGGCAAAACTCACATTGTAAACCAATTAATAATGAGTTAGGTTCATATATGTTAACTATCAGCTATCAATATTTATTTTTTTATTACTTCCACTCAATACTTCAAACCCTACTCAAAGTAGGGCCATCCCATCCTACCCCAACTTACCCACCCCAACAAAGGTACTAAGAAAGCTCCATTTGCTTTTGTTTATTCAATAAGGGCATGGTAAGCATAGAGTATGGCGTTGGGGAGTATATCATAGCTGCATGCAAAATATTTTGGCACCCAAAAAAGCAAACGAATCACACCAATTTTATCGAGAGTCGTGCACGCAAAACGAGAACCATTTTGTCCTAACTCATATTTGTCTTTTCCTACATTAACATTCCCTCTTTCACATGAGAGATACATATTTGTGAAATTTAACAAAATTAGATTAATTAAGTAAAATTCAATCTTGAAATTGTTCAAAATGCTTATAAATTCACGAGATAAACTTTTTGTAAGTTATGTGGAATTCAAAATGCTCGTTGGGAATTATAATTCATTTTAGAACCAACCTCAATGACAACTCTTTTTTCTTGTCACGTCGTGTCTGTGGAACAATTGCCCGAGTTGTCTCGTGTGTGATGAGAAAGTGGCTATTTTGTCACACTTGAGGTGAAACTCAATTGTAAGAGTAAAGCGTCAAAAGTGCTTATGAACTCAATGTGGACTTTTCATGGATGATTCCCGATTAAAAAGTAATCTTTGCATGTGAAAAACGAATTAGATAAACTATAAAATATAAAAAATAATATTCCTTATTCTTTTAGAATCATGGGCCTGATTTGTTAAGAGAGAATAGTATAGGAGTGATTGATGTGATACAAATCATCCATCGTGCTTGAGTATAACGTATAAAGTAAGTAAGTATCAAATTTTTATTCAAATTTGAGTTTTTTAAAAGTGACAATAATATGTATTCTTTAAAACCTTTAACATGCCAAATCCTCTTCTACTTCAAAGAATTAAAAAATAAAAATAGAGAAATGGTGGTGGGTTATTTCGTTGGGTCGAGAAATTAATATTTTTATGGCTCGTAACATTGCTATATGTGTGCTTGTGCGCGTGCATGTAGACTATACTATGCGTAATTTTTTTGATTATGCCTATTGAAAGCAACCTTTTAACAAAGTTATTCTTGCATTTCTTGCGCTTAAATCAAGGTGAAAAGAGAACACAAAATCAAGAGGGAATCTTGAACTTTTTGTTTGTTGTTGTGAGAGTTAACATAATTATATTTTGAAGTCTTTAAATTTTTTATTATCGCTTCATTTGATACACTAAATGTGTTGATAAGTATATTTGGAAAATAATTTTCCCTTTTCCAATTTCGACCTTTATCGAAAAATGTCGACTTAATTGTTTAATAATTTGTAATTACAATGAATTTTCTTTAAATTTAGTTTTTTTTTTAAATATATGGGGCCACAAGAAGTACGCTGATTTTATTCAAAACACGAGGGTGGAATACAAGTAATGACAGAGAATATATGTAGTGGAACATTGAAGCCGCGTTATAGTGGCATGTGCTTTGTCTACATTAAGAATGATGATAAACTTTAATTAATCCCTTGAAACTAGTAAGGATCTCTTCAAAAGTTGCTTTTAAATGTATTCAGATAATATTTTGAAAGTATTTTGTCTGATTAGAAGAATTTTTAGAAGTTGCATACTTAATGTAACTTTCTCAGATAAACCATCTACAAGAAGTAAAAGTAAAAGCAAAAACAAAAGAAGCAAACGATCCCTAAGTCTTGCAATATTCATCGAAGATTGCACCCTATGACTAAGGTTAATTTCTTAAATTATGCAAGATCGAGTACTTTATACATCTCACTAAAGTGCTTTAGACAAGAGATGAGTTATGGTACTTTAGGTATAATTAGATATTATTTATGCTTAATCATCTTTCGAATGAAAGTATTCTAAGATAATTTATTGATCGACCTATTATTGACATGCTTTGACAAGTCTTCCGCAAATGTATTTGTGATTTGTTGTTCAATCTACTTCTCTACTTTCGTTCTTTATTTGATTTTAAAACCTACGCGAGATATATGCTAAACAACGTTAATGAAATTGCGCATCAACCCAATAAATTTAATTTAATTTTTGAAATCCGATATAAACTTATCTACTACTTAGTTGACGTTTCATATCACTGTTGTTTAGCATAATCAAAGCAACTAAGCAAAATAAATTATAGATAAATCATTTCTAAGAAATGAAATATACACCTAATTTTTGGGACCTTGCTAGTGATTAGAATCTATGCACAACTTCCCTCTAATTACAATATGTACTCTTAATTAATTAATTAATCATAGGGTAGATGAAATGATGAAGCAAATGTATATTATTGCATAAAAATGTGAGGGGCCGGACCTCGGCTCATTCAATGGAGTTGTACATGCAAAAAGGAAAGCTCTGCACTACATATACTCGATAAAATAAATTAATCGAGTTCGTTTTTATTTTAGGATAATATATATTATCATGTAAACAGATATATTCAATTTTAACTAAAAAAATTGATTTTAAAAGAGACTTCCATGATTGAAAATAAGTACTTCGCCCATGTAATATAAACAAGATAGTAACAACTAAAAAAAAGATTAGAATTGATATTTACTAAAACAGATAAATGATTAGTACTTGTCGATCTCTAAATATAGGGATAAAAAATGATTTAATTATTTGTAAATATAATCAAAATATAAGTTAAGAATCTAGTTCATCACGATGGCAAGACTGAAAAAATAATTCGTTGCGATAACATTTAAACAAGTTATTATATTTATAACTGGTGATTAAATAAAACATTAACCCCATATCCAATATATAAAATTATATTTCTTGAATATAATAAAAATGGAAAAATCTATTAAAAGTAGAAAAAAAAAAATATATAGAAAAGTCGTTTCAAATCCACCCAAGAATGAATTTTCCGTTTAAGTTAAAAAGAAAGAAGTAAATACAAATTCGAAGATGAATTCATGCACAAATAAATAGTCAAGCTTTTTAAAATTTGCCGATCTCACGTGGAATCCGAACCCGGTCAACAACCCGAGTGTGAAAACACCGACTAAATGGGTCGGTTTCTTTGGCATTCTGTGCCAACACACCGAATTGCTTGCACCTCTGTATGAAAAGGGTTGACGGCTGTGTTGTGTGGCCATCATTCACGGCAAGTTTCCGTTCAATCTCAGCCCCCTTTATTTTCTTCCGAACTAGTTAGGCATGGTATTAAAGAATTAACCTAAGGATTATTATGATAGACAAGATTACTATTTTTTCTTTTTTTTTACAATACTATTCGAATCTACTTACCTAACACGCCCACAACAGGGAAAATGTTTAGGAATAATTTGAATTTAGTTACATTTTAACTCAATAAGTACGTCAAACCCCCGTTCGATTTTGCTAAAAATTAGACTTTTAAGTAAATTCTGATTGCAGTTGATAAAAAAAAAAATTTAGTTAAAAAGTTGTTGATTGCATGAAATATGTGAGTAAAATTATTTTTGACATTGACTTAAATTTTTACCAATTTTTTTTTAGCTAAATCAAACATGGGCTAATTTTGTACTAATTTTGACTAATATGAGCTTGCCTTCATTTAAATTTGTATAATATCCCAACCCCATAGATGGAATGCCGAAAATGTTTGTACATCATTATTTATAAATTCTTTTACAGAATAATGAGCTAACGATAAATTAAATTAAATCTGTCAAAATCTATTTACTACTTAAACGATTGTGCTTATAATGTAATGTGGACTAATGATAAAAAGAAATTGGGGGGTTTTTTTTTTAATTATTATTTGGTTGGTAAGATTATGATTTAGTCAAATCTCTCCACGTCCTTTGCTGGAAACAAATCTGTAAGTTGTAATATACATGTAACACAATTTGAAAGAATAATCTTTCTAAATCTTTTTATTACTTTCTTTTGTTTAGATACTAGGAAAGAGCGTAGGAAGATCAAGTAGGCTTCGTTGACTAGTTTGAATGGTGAACTAAGTGATCAACGAATATTTATACGGCTTTGTTTGTTTGAGAAGGTGAATGGCTAGATAGTCGCAGGTCCAAGTAGTGAGCAAATATTTGAATGTCTAGATGAAAAAAACACAACAAAAAAGAAAAATGAGAAAGTGTGTTGGGGTGGGGTGGGGTAGGGTGGGGGGGAGAAATCGTTTAATGCAAGGAAACAATAGAAAAATCAGCGGGGGGGCCAACCTGTTGTCCTAAAAGCACCTTGCAAAAGTCTATTCACTCTTCACACCTCAAAACCTCAAGAACCAAACCCCCACACTCTATCTCTCTCTCTCTCTCTCTTTCTCTCTCTATCTCTACTCCTCTCTCTCTCTCTCTCCATCTCTATATCGGTCCATCTAGAATAGTGGAGAATAACAGCAGATGAAGAATCTAAGCTTTTGATGAACATCTATGGAGAAGAAAAAGGAGGAGGAACCAAGAACACAAAACACGAGACTTTCAGATCAGATGATGATTCCTTCAAGCTTTTCTATGACAAATATGTTTGATGATTCCGGCATGTCATGTGAATTTGATCAAAAGGGCTCTTTAGGGTTCTTCGACCCTCAAGATTTCACTAGCCAATCTATTTTCGATTTGCTGCAAGCACCCTTGCCACCACAGTTTTTGCAGCGGCCTCAACCATCACCGGCGGCTGAGTCATCTGAGGTGGTCAACACTCCGGTGACCCCGAATTCATCGTCTTTTTCTTCATCGTCGAACGAAGCTGCTAATGATGATCCACAGATCAAAACTGCTGAAGAGGAAGAACAAGATCAAGACAAGACAAAGAAACAGTAATATTTTTCTTTTTTTTTTTCATTTGTGTGATTAAAGTAGTAGAGTTCTCATTTTTTTTTACGTTTTTTACTTTTACTTTAACAGTCTGAACTTCAAATTGCAACATTCAAAGGAAGATCTTGTTTAATGGGGGTTTCTGTATGCACGATCTGATTAACTGTGGATTTGACACTCATAATTTTGTTCTTTTCCGTTATCTTATTTTGAGCAAAAAGGGTGATTTTTTCATATGTGGCTTTAGGTTAAAACCCAAAAAGAAGAATCAAAAAAGGCAAAGAGAACCCAGATTTGCTTTCATGACAAAGACTGAGGTTGATAACTTGGATGATGGCTATAGATGGAGAAAGTACGGCCAAAAAGCAGTGAAAAATAGCCCTTTTCCAAGGTATATTCACACGAACAAAACAAAAAAATATATATATGTTCTTGTGTGTTTGTATCTATATTTCAGTTTTCACTTACAAGTAATGATGATTTTGCTTTATTTTAATGAGTTTCTTTTATGGGATCATCCAATATATGTTTGTGCAGGAGCTACTACCGTTGCACTAATTCCTCATGTGGTGTAAAGAAGAGAGTTGAACGATCATCTGAGGATTCATCCATAGTTGTCACGACCTATGAGGGTACCCACACACACCCGTATCCAATGACACCTCGTGGAAGTTTTGGAATCATGCCGGAAACCGCTTCTTTTGGTGTTGGTGGAGGCAGTGGTGGCGGTGGTGGAGGAGGTACTTCCTCTTATATCATCCCACCAGTGCAGCATTATCAACAACAACGACGATCCTATTTCCATAGCTTGATGACACCACCTTTGATGAATTTTAGCAATAATTATAATTCCTCATTTCATCGAGAAAGAGCATTTCGTCCCTCTTCGTCTTCTTTGATTAGAGATGATGGGCTTCTTCAAGATATGGTCCCATCCCAGATGCTAAAGGATCCAAAGGAGGAGTAAAAAAGTGTTAATTACCTTCTATTAATTGGTTTGTGGGATCTATAATAATTAGGGTTCTTGATTTCACAATGACTCCTAAA
Organism: Fraxinus xanthoxyloides; assembly: GCA_903798325.1. Lineage (NCBI taxonomy): Eukaryota > Viridiplantae > Streptophyta > Magnoliopsida > Lamiales > Oleaceae > Fraxinus > Fraxinus xanthoxyloides. The sequence goes on from CAIGRL010221904.1 coordinate 10,185, forward strand.
TTATGATGTAAAATGGCTAGATTTTTAGCTAATGGATAGACTAGTACTTTCTATGACTAATGTTCTTTTGTTATTTCCTGTACTTAAAAGCTAAGATTTTAATAGTTAAAATGATTTTGGGTATATACTTTTGTATATTGTAGTTCCTCCCATTTATTTTCAAGTACTCATTTTCTCCTTTTTCCTATTCTTTGAGTGCAATGTGTATGCATATTAGGGTTAGGGTTTCCTCATGTTTGCTGGTAGTTTTCTACTTAAATTTCTTCATTTTGGTAACTTCAAGGACTGAATTCTTGAAATCATGAAAAATACTAATGTATGTAGGTTTCAATTAATTCTGTTCCTTAATCAGGGGACTGTGACAAACCAATCGAAGGGTGATAAATTTATGATTTGGACCTTGTTTGATGATTTTGATGCTAATTGGTGGAAAATACTAGCATTTTGCTTGAAAGTTGTATGGCGCCGCCTGGGCAATTTGCAAGAATATAGATTATAGTTTGTCTCGGAAGAAACCGAGACCTTTTATAATGAGTACTTCTACTCATTGCATACTTTCATCTACTCGTGCACAAATAGCATTTTCTTCTTTAATGAATTGGTATTGATGCCCCATCCCTAGCTATTTAATCGAGATCAAATGGCATTCAATTTTGTTCCCAAGTAATTTGTTACCCTCATATATTATATATAGAGTTCTATGAACAATATATTTTGTTTGTTTAATAATAATAACCTCATTCAGATATTGTAGGAGTCTATAGCACAAAATGATTCAAAAGGATTGGTCCCTTCTTGGATCTGTCTTACCTTTTGAGTTAAAATCTTACCGCAAGATCTTGTTAGCTTTAAGAATGCTTCTTCAATATTTGTATAAAAGTCCATACAACAATGTCTCACTCAATTTGAATGATGTCTAGAACCTAAAACAGTAGATGAAACCATTCTGCAATTTCTACCTTTTTCCCATCCTTAGTAATGGCATATTTTCTAGGACATTTGCACAATACATATACGTATGTATTGTGATTTTTTTTTTTTTTTAAATAATCACCAATTGCTTATGAATGACAAAAAAACCAGTTCAACCTGATACCCATGGGGCCTCGCCACGAATGAGGCATTGATTACCCGTCTAATCAGGTAAATGGGGTGATGGTTATTAACCCGAAGTGAGTATGGGGCGGGTACATGAAACATAGTCCCAGCCCGCTACTCGCTCCGTTTAAAATTAATTTTTTTTATCAAACAAAAATAATAGGTTTATCATTATTATTAAGTAGTATATAAGTTGTTTTTAACAAATTAATAAAAAAGTAATAATATTTACTAACTAAATACATAAAAAAAATAAAAGCAAAAAATAAAATAAATAAAAAATAAATAAGGTGATAAATGGNGATGACAAAAAAACTCGTTCAACCCGATACCCCTGAGACCTCGCCTCGAATGAGATGAAGATTACCAGCTTAACCGGTTAAATGGGGTGGGGACGCAAAATATAGTCCCATTTAAAGTTAATTTCAAATGTAAATTTTTTATCGAACAAAAATAATAAATTTATCATTATTTTTAAAGAGAACATAAGTTGTTTTTAACAAATTAATAAAAAAGTAATAATATTTACTAACTAAATACATAAAAAAAATAAAAGCAAAAAATAAAATAAATAAAAAATAAATAAGGTGATAAATGGGGCAGCGGATCTACCCCGCCCCTATTTCACCCAGAACCCGTCCCCTTCCACTTTAATCGGGTATGAGGATGAGATAAGGTAACCTGTCGAAACGAGAGTGGGAATGACCAACCCGTGTCATTGTTATCCCTACCATTGCTGATTCTGTTTCTAAAAGCTCGAAAAATTGCCGTTGTTAAAAGTCTTTTATAATATATGGAAGTGTTTCGAGTATACAAGTGGAGTTATACACATTTTCTACACAATTAATGTACTTTTTTATGTATCAAAGATATTAACACCAAAACATTGCGCGCGCGCATACCAACATGCTCGTGCTATTCCTTTTAATAATGTTAATATTTTAAGATGATATCAGAGCTCATTAAATTTTAAAGAGCAATTCGATCCGATTAAAACTAAAAAAATAAACACACGACTTTTAACATTCATCTGCTCAAACGAATCGCCATCTTATGGGGATATATTGAAAATAAAATCTAACATCCATTAAAAACTGAAATATAAATCAATATATAAGAGTTTGAGTTACCCCTCTTAATAATGTCGATATTTTAAGATGAAATTCAAGTCTTAATATGCACGTACTCGCGTATGTATACGTATAACTTGTTGATTTATGATAAATGGTATGTGTATTCATTTGTAACGAGCATAAGAAAGCCATATAATTAAGTATGTAGAACAGGGTTTACCTTCCCTATTAATCACTCCATTGAACCCGGAAAAGTGAAATTAAAAATAAAATACAAATGATTTGTTAACTTAAATTATTCATTTTGAGAATTTAGGTGTACAAATTAGGTAATTTCAATAATGCATGTAAGAAAATGACTTTTATCACCATGCATGTACACAAATCATAGACATCTCCTTTGAACTTGGTGTAAGTTATACATAGAGGGCATTACCTAACTTTATATAGGCTGATGGGACAAAACTGACACGTATATGATTAATTTGGCTGAGTAATGTAATACTCCGCCCTATTTGATTTAAATAAAAATCAAATTTTTAGTAGATTTTCATGAAAGTCGATAGAACTTGTGATTTTAAAATTAATATTTGATTTAGATTTAGATTTTAATCAAAATATTTACTTGAATCGAATGCGTGCTCAAGTTATATTATAGTCTTAGAACCATGCCAAAGGAATCAGAATGATGAAATTTCATAACTGTAAAGTTATGTGAATAATTTTGTGCATTTCAATATTCTCTGCCAACGCCAATGAAATTATTCACAATAGCTGGAAATTAACAGTTATATTACACAATATATTTCTTTTAGTCGTAGTTGCATTCCACTGTTGAGATTTTCTCTCTGATTTTTCATTTGATTAATGATGAGAATACTTGAAAAAAAAAAAATGTATACAAGTAAGCTACTGCCAATGGCTTTATCTCAATTTGTCAAAAGTAGATGCCTCTTTACGTGATACACAAATCAAATTTGTTTTCTCCAATTCTGCTTCCAGAATGATTAGTCGCACTCAACGAGCGATTCACATTATTATTATTATTATTATTATTATTATAAGGAAAGTTTCACCAACTCGACTGAATATGCAACTGATAAACTACTAAATCTACTCCTTCGGGGGTGGTCGAGTTGGTGAAGTAGTTGAACGCGAAGATCGAAAGTCACGAGTTCAAATCCATTGCCAACACTTTCTCTGTTGAACCCGTCGCACCGGACTTGTTTAGTTCGGTTTATCTCTCCTGTGTGGTTTGCGGGCTACTGCACATGAAGCGATGTTATCGAGTACGCGTTCACGGATAGCGATTGCGGATTCCTACGTGAACAAAAAATAAACTACTAAATCCCACGTGAGATTCTAGTTCATCAGTTGTGTCAGTCTTCGTCTAAATTTTGTAAATTTGATATAAATGAGTATATACAAACTAAAAAAAAAAAATTCATTTCCAGCACACGAATTTACGACTTAAAGCACACTGGGGCGCACTTGTCATGTCAACAGCCAATGCATGAAGTTAACCTTAAAGCGCTCGCGAGATTTCCTATCGACAATGTCACCTTTCCACTAGTGAACTTAAATAATTGAACTAACCTTGATTTTAAACTAATAAGGTCATTATACTTTAATTTCATTCGAGATACCTTTCACTTAAATTTCAATAGGGTTTTTGTACTTTAATTTGTGTCAATTAGATCCTACACACAATATTTTAATACCCATATAGGAAGGCCATTAATAGTTAACGACTTAACGTCCACGAAACATTTAACGTTTGATAATGTCGCTGAATTTGATAAGCTCATTTGACACAACTTTTACCTTTACATCTTATAAAAGAGTTTCCCCCAGAAGTGCTTTTGAAAAAAATTATCATCATTTTTGTTTGAAAAATAATTTTTAAAAGCACTTTTTATTCTATAAGTGCTTTTAGAGAAAAACATATTGTACCAGCTTTCTATAAAAACTATTTTAACCATAAGAAATACTTTCATAAAATTAGTCAAATGAATTCAAAAGTTACTTTTGAATTTCAAAAGTCCCTTTTGACTTTTCAAAAGCTATGGAAAACGGCCCGAAATGATCAACATTAAAGTATAATGACTCAACTGATACAAATTGAAGTATTGTAATCCAATTGAAATTTATAAGTGTAGTCGTCTTCTATACAAATTTATATGCTACTATTGTAACCAATCCACAGTTTGTAACTAGCTCAGTTCGATGAACCATCTTTCACGATGCCTCATGGAGGTCTTGCTCTTTCCACTGCACGTCAAATTTTCACACCTGCAAATACCCAAAAAAAACGATGTAGTTACAAATTTAAAGATAAGTGCAAGACAATTGCACTTCACTCACTATGTGGTGGTGTTTTTGACATCTGCCTTTGAAAAACAAAACTAAATTCATGTTTCTGTAAGTAGTACTAGACGTGATTGGATAGTACAATGAATAAAACTTTAGTGCTATCTAATCCTGTGTACCAGACATGTCATATATACTACATTAAAATATTAAAGCAGTGCAGGGAAGCATAATGCAAACATGACTGGCCGACAAATTGACTGATGTTATAGTATACTACAGTATACTTCCTAGCATTTGAGGTACTCTTAATAGTACAAGAGACAAAAGAAAATGTACAGATACCCTGAAATTTGTAATATTTACATTCTAACAAAAGCAATTAGAGGATGTGCGTACGTGTCATGGGAATCCAAGATGTATAAGGATGATGTTTATTGTAAGTATTGGAAGCTTTTATATATAATCCACCCACGGATATCCAATTTGAAATCATGAAATCACTGGTATTAGATGCAGAATTGAGATATAAAGATTGTTCTGAAAGATCGATGTAATACAAATTACCACAACAATCATTTTGATTGATATCCTACATTTTGGTTCAGCTTCCTCCAGTTTCTCCATCCCTCTACCTAATAAATAAATTTGAACAGCTTCAGGAGGTGTGAAAATTGACGAGGGATTTTAAAAGTGAAAGATGAAACAAAGACTATCATCATGTGTTTGAAGTACACATCCAAAGTAATGTGTGTATCATCAATGACAAGGTAACAACACAAATATGAATGAATCTTACTGTTGGATGATAGTATGCATATATCATCCCAATTATCCATATGTATTGATCAAGGCCTGAGGGGAAATGCCCGTGCAGGCTGTTTTGCTTTTGAAGGATCTGGGTCAGCATAGCCTTAATATGTTCACACATAAATGAGATGCTTATTTCAGATGACCGCAGGGTGAAAGTAGTGGTCCAGCAAGTTACTAACCAAGCAAGAAAGTGAATGGAATCCACAACAGTTCAAACACCCCAGGCACTTGCCGAATCAGAATGAGCACCGAGAAGCAGCCTATAATTTTGCCAGCTCTGACAGTCCCCTGCTCATTGTACTTGCTGAAAATGCCAAGGGCCCCATAAACCATGAGAGTGAAAAGTGTGTGCATGGGGCATATGTAGTATAACATGTAACTGTTATTAAGCACAAAGCAGCAAAAAAAAAAAAAAACACCAAGAAATTGAGCCTCCACATCATCTGGCCAATCAAATGTAAATCTGTCAGGAGCAAGGTTCATTTGATGAATCAGGATTTTATCTTAAAACTCGTGGGGAAATAGTACCTGATGGCAAGGCTGAAATCCTCGCGGATGTAATAATATGAGAAGTTTACAAAGCCAGTCATCCGCACATACGCAGCAATAAAAACTCGAATGGCATTATAGATTTCGGTTGCAGCAAAGTAATGATACATAAGAAATAAGACCTGCAGGTAGAGGAGAAGATCGCATAAAACCCTTTATTATATAGACAAGATGAATAATATCCATTGCAGACTAATCAGGATACCAATTTACTTAATAATTGGAATGTATTTTTACAGCACAATTCAAATGTCAAAGTGGAACTGTTTTCTTAAAACTGAGGCATAACTCATTTCAGTAGACAATTTACTCAAACTGAAAGTGCCTTAGATACAATGTTCCACAAGCATATGGACCTTCTTAATTAAAAATGAAAGGCCCTTCCTTTTCATTTCAATGTTTGGATAATCTGGATTAGTTTTGCAACTTATTCCTTCCAATTTTTGACGAACTGTTCCTGTGTCCGTGTCTCAAAACAAGTTTACATGCGAAATAGTCAGTGATATAAATTCCAGGAAAGAATGAAAAAGTGTGTAAGAGAAGCAAAGTCATCAATATTATCTTGAGGTTAATCAAAATGGAACGTTAGAACAGATCAAATGGCACAACATAAGTGACTGGATTTGCTGCATTATAGCAGCTAATGCCTAGTTCTCGAATTAACATCTGAAAAGTGAAATAAGAGACTAAGGATTGAGTATAAGGACATAGTAGAGAGGGGAGGTATAAGGCTGTCAGTGCTCATAGTAAGCTTAGATTAAGCGACAAGTCTGCTGGATCCCTCAAATTCTTCTCCCATCACATAAGTATGATAATTGATATGCCTTCAAAAATCTAAAACATTAAAACACACACACCTGACTGCAAAGGAAAAAAGACGAAAAAGAAATGAATTTTCAACAATAATCACACAAAATAAATACAAAACTCCATAAGTAGCCATCATAAATCAAAAGGTAAATGAATCCTTCGGGAAACTTAATTACCTGCATCCATCCTTTCCACTCCTCAGTTTGATATCTATTTAAATACATGATCGTCTTCCCAGAAAATGGTGACTTGTCATTATGTATCTTGAAAGAAGTAATTGTCGAAACTATGATGAGAAGGAAGTACAGAAACAAAAAGAGATCCCGATTGAAACTCTGCAAATGCAAGGACCACATCAATCATCACATTCACAAGGGTAGCACTTCATAAATTAGAAACAGCAGCAACACATGTTTAAACACCATGCACAATATTTGGTTTTATTACTGATTTGATGAACTTCAGTTAACCATCTGAAATTACAGCTCAAGTTTTTCTGTTTCTCCAAATGTACCAGTATTAAGACCCAGTTCATTATTTTCAAAGGGGTCAATATCTAATAATTGAAGACACGGTTAATGCAAACCAAAAAGAAAGGAATAGAAACAAAGCTACAGTTGCTGCATTACATATTGCTTCTTTCTGATTCACATGACAGCTAAACGATTAGTCCTACTTTATTAATCAAACCTAACAAGCATAATTGCTAAAATATCAGACCAATGCACTTCCCAAAGATTTTTTTTTCACATTGTCCTTGTTGTCTAACAAAAAAAATATAATAACGTTCATATATCACACCTGTTTAAGTGTTGATCTCACATGTTTTACACATCACAACTTCCTATTGACATTTTTATAAAAGCAACTGTATCTTTTATAAATTTAAGTGTTGATCTCACATGTTTTACACATCACAACTTCCTATTGACATTTTTATAAAAGCAACTGTATCTTTTACAGTTTTACATTTGATGCCATCAGTTTGTCAAATATAATGCCAATTGCCAAATATCTACAACCGAGAGAGCAAATTGGAAAAAAAAAAAATGATAGTAGGACTCAACCTTTTTTCGATTCACCATGAAGATTTGTTCAATCATGTATGTAGAAATAGATCAAAAGGGCACCAAGCTCTGATCTGCATGAAGGAGGTGAAAAAAGGAGAATAGAAACCAAAAAAAACGTAATACACTACGATTCATAATTTATAACTCGGGCTTAAATATTTTAAGGTGAACATGCACGGCAAAGTCAACCGATTCTCAAGTAGGAATGACTCGTCCAACATAAGGAACCTGAGAAGACAAGCATATTCAAGAACGTAAAATTAAGGAACAAATCCAACTTATTTTAACCTCGTTTGTTACTTACCTGATAATGTTGAGACGTTACAGATGAATTCTGAACTTTAGGAGAGGCAGACTGGAGAGCACCTCCTTCCAATAGAACAGCTCTGTCATCTTCTTTGACTGTTTCCTTTCCCAACATCACCAAATTTATATCAGAATCTCTGCCACTGAAATGTACAATATTTGGACAGGGGATTTTAGGATCCGTCAGAATAGTATTATCATTATGACACAATATATATCATACTTTATGTAACTAAAGAACTAAAAAAAAAAATGGAATCCTGGATTTGAAGTACTTTACTGATGTAACAAAATCCCAAAGAATTGGATGAAAACACAAAGAACTATACATTAACATTATGTTCCTCACTATTTTTTTGAGCCTTTTGGCTTCAGTCAGAATTCACACCAGAGAACACACTCATTAAATTCAACAAAATCTACTATATGTCCCATGAAAAAAAAAAAATCAGTAAATAATTTGATAAGCCATTTGAGCAGCTGCAGTACCAAATATTCATACCATTCAGCAAATGCATCTTTAAGCAACCATAATATATCGCTTAAAACATCTCCACACATAATGTTCAAATTTAATTAAAGATCGAGATAGCTTTTCTAACTCACGGTTTCGATGAGGAATTTTTCCTGTGCTTCAGATACTCTGAGTACATCCAATCCACGTATATTGGCACTATCCCAAGAAAAAATGACACCTGCAATTCAGACAAAGAAAAAAGAAAAACAATTAATTCATCAAGCTATGCTTTCATAAAATCAAGTAACTTAACTCATCAAATTATTCAAGTACAGAACTTTAAAAGGAATTCGCAATTTAGGCACATAATACACCCCTCTACACTGTCCTTTCTACAGCAGTAAAAACAGGCAAATTCTACAAAATCCGCGGGTATAAAAATCAAAATCCGCCTAAAATAATTAAGATCTAATTTAAAAATACAATAAGCTCAAAACTGATACAATTAATAAATAATCACTTACCAGTTACCTGACCAGGTGTTAATGGTCCGTAAATCACCATTCCGACTGATTATCAACTCTCGAAAAATTCAGTGAAAAAACACGCATTTGAAGATTGTATTTGTGGATAACCGCGGGGCAAAGTTGATGAATGTGAAAGGAAAAAAAACAAAGATCTGAAGGAATTTTGAAGTGAAAACAAAATCCGGCGATGGAATGAGAGGCTTTTATACGAGCAAAGATTAGTACTGTTTGTTTAAAATATATGTATATAATTTTTATTAGGTGTTTGTTTGGTAGAGATTAAAATCGAATTAAAATTGAAAAATTAGTCGTTATGGTTGACTTTTATTAGACAGGTGGAACCCCATAACGGTCATATTTTCAATTTTAATTGAATTTTAAGCCGTACCAAACATGTGTTTGGCTTTAGCTTATAAAGTTTACATATTAGTAAACAAAGCAAGCTTTAACATATTGTTCATTTGTTCTACCCATTTTCAAACATATATTTTTTAATAAAATAATATTTTACATCACATCAATAACGTTTCATTCTTTTTCAACCACACATTCTTCATCAATCTACTATTCCAAAATACATTTTTCTAAAATAATGTAGCTCAAACACACCTTTATCGTAACTCATTTTTATATTTAAAATTTAAATTACTTATAAAAAATTCTTAAATATGCATATTAAACAAGTATTTTATGCGTGTACATTCAATGACTCCAGTAAGTAATCGAACTCAAATAAAAAGTGTCATCTCTCACTTATCTTTTGTTCTTAATTTCAATATGACACCATTGTTAGAGGGCCACACATTGAAATTTTAAACACAATGCGATCTAGAGTAGAATCAAACTAAATTTTATTCGAGATAGCTTAGTGAAACATACTAAAAATAATGAATAGAAGCAAGAATTTCAGGCATCAACGAATTGAAAATCGAACATTTGATCTTCATAGACATTTTGCCCATGGGCGGGCCCGACCCATTTAATTTTTTAGGTGTAATTTTTTTTATATTTTTTAATTAGTCCAACCACCCATGGCTTGGCCCATGAAAAGCTCGAGCCGGCTCGGCTTGTGGCTCAAATCGAGTCTCATTTTTCAGCGACAATCCGAGTCGGCCCGTGTTGTATGCTAAAATGGTCTGTAACACTAGCGGCTGCTAGCTGGTCGAGCCACATGAGCCAACCCGCGTTGTAGGCTAAAATGACCCGTGATACGAGCGACTGCTCTTGCATGAAGCATTTGTCGTAGGCTGCAAGCAGCTGCTTGCGTGAAGCTTCTGCATACCATGAGAGAGAAAAAAATCGAGCTAACTAGGTTAGGCTCAACTTGATTCGATCAGGCTCGAGCTTAAAGCCCAAGTCAAGCCTCGGTTTTTCATCTGAGCNAATTTTTTTTATATTTTTTAATTAGTCCAACCACCCATGGCTTGGCCCATGAAAAGCTCGAGCCGGCTCGGCTTGTGGCTCAAATCGAGTCTCATTTTTCAGCGACAATCCGAGTCGGCCCGTGTTGTATGCTAAAATGGTCTGTAACACTAGCGGCTGCTAGCTGGTCGAGCCACATGAGCCAACCCGCGTTGTAGGCTAAAATGACCCGTGATACGAGCGACTGCTCTTGCATGAAGCATTTGTCGTAGGCTGCAAGCAGCTGCTTGCGTGAAGCTTCTGCATACCATGAGAGAGAAAAAAATCGAGCTAACTAGGTTAGGCTCAACTTGATTCGATCAGGCTCGAGCTTAAAGCCCAAGTCAAGCCTCGGTTTTTC
>CAIGRL010221910.1:0-16011 GCA_903798325.1 Fraxinus xanthoxyloides
ACGCTCCCAAAATGAGGCTCGGGCCAAGAAGGTAAATTCATACATAACAGACAGTTCTTTCCCTCTAAGCCCCCCTATTTTACAACCAATTTTCTTGTGGAATGAATTTTTGAATAGTAAATTTTTGGAGAATTTGTAGTTAAAAAATTTTTAATTTATACACAAAAGAATTTATTTAAAAAATGTATGATTAAAAATGAACATAAAAGAATAAAAATAAAAATTAAAAGAATTGTGGTCAAACACGAGCTAAACAGAATTTTACTATCCCGCCATTGCATGGCTAAATTCAAACTTCCAAAATCCCTCCCAATCAAATTACCAAAACCCTAATCCCCGCCAAGTCAACAACAACTCTCAACGGTCTCCTCTCTCTGTATCTATATAAATATATATACACGATGTGTAGAGAATTTGCCGTTCTTGAGATATTTTTTGCATCAAAACCACAAATATTTGTGAAGAAACAGTAGAATTTTACGCCTGTGCGTGTGGGTGGGTAGAGTTGAAACGTGGAAGAAATGGCTTTACCTAATTCAGATATATCAACTGAATCTGGATCTAAATACATGCCGTATTGCCGGAAACAGAAATCACTTGGTCTATTGTGCTCCAAGTAACTTTTTTGGGGAACCTTTTGTTTTGTTTTGTTTTTGTTTGTTTGTTCCCAATTTGCGTATGTACTTCTGTTTCTGTACATAGATGTATGAACAAGTAATGTTTGATTGTGTAGTTTCTTGAGCTTGTACAATCGGGACGGTGTAGAAACAATTGGACTTGACGATGCAGCCTCGCGATTAGGTAGTCATTTGAGAATTTTGCAGCATTTCGTGATTTACATTTATATTTTTTAAATTTTTTGGAGGTATTTTACTAGGGGTGGAGAGGCGGCGGATCTATGATATTGTGAATGTTTTGGAAAGCGTTGGTGTAAGAACTTCTAATATTTGAACTCATTTTAATTCTTAGAGTAATTAGTATTTATTTAATTTTGAGACTTCTTTAATTGGATAGATTGAAGTAGAATGGATCTGAATTTTGGCTGATAATGAGAAATTTGAATTGGGCGATTTCAGATTCTTGCTAGAAAGGCAAAAAATCGGTATACTTGGAAGGGTTTTCGAGCAATTCCTAAGGCTTTGCAGGATCTAAAAGTAATATTTCGTTTCCACCCTAAATCCCTTGTAATGCTCGAATCATGAAAGTGAATTTATTGTATTTCACTTATATGTATTTCAGTAAAGAACAGTGATTTAAACTTTTGTTATGTTTAATGCTGTTATAGAATGAAGGTTTAAAGGAGAATTACCATGGAGATGATGGACATTGCTCTGAGAAAGTAAGTAGCCATTTCTTTATATATAAGTAGCAAATTCTTTTATTTCTTCACTATAAGTAGCCAGTAACAAGTTCCATTAAATTGCACATCCTCTCCTAATCAAGAATACAAATTTGTCCTACAGATTCATTGACTTTTTTAGCATCAAGAAAACCGAATTCCTATATTCAAGAGCAGATAAAAAAAAAATGGGTTTGTGTCTAGGGTTTTCCGCTGCATCAGTAAATCTTTAGTTTCTCGAGTATCTGATGCTATGATCCAGCATAAGGAAGCGCCTTCTTTACAAAAATCAAAAAGCAAACCTAAGTCAAAAGGAGCTACTTCCGAACAAACACGCAACTTTTGCTCTTATACCCCCACAGTTAACGATGTCCTCTTGTCTGCCACTTTTATCGTGTGCGGATATGAGATTTCTTCAGCAGAGGGCAGGTCATAAAACAGTGTCAACAGACGGCCCATTGAACGTCCGATGGCACCTTGCTCGGATCTGAGCTACGAAACAATGAGATCCCTTTGATCCTTCCAAATGTGCTCGACAGTCCCCCATAATACGTTCACTTGGGGCTAACCAACCTCTTCACGACCCTTTCATTAAGAGATGTTAGAGCTTTCCCATGATGACTAGGAATAGGCAAATAAAAAATTTCACTTTGAATTCCGGGTCCTTAAACTTTGGGGGTAGCTTCTTTTTATGACCTATGTTATGTTATGAGTTTGGGCGAGCTCTGCACTCATGATCGATCCACTTTGAGATGATTTGCTTCAGCATATTCAACTTGACTTGTTTATATTATATTATATGGTTTTGCTATTTGTGTAGACTTTTCATTTTTGTAGAAGAACATGTTTGAATTAATGAAATGGTTAATTTATGTTAGGTGCCTTGGAATCCTATTGTGTATCTAATTCAATTTCTAAACTGTGTTTGTTGATATACAAACTACCTGAATGGGAATAGCTTGTTTTCTAAGGTGAATTGCATTAAAAAAAAGGAAAAAGAAAAAAAGAAGCTAAAGTTCTGCCCATAGCATTGTTGCAAGATTCCTTATTTTTGTGTTGCGTTTATCTCAGGTTTCAGATGACGATGAAGATGAAACCTACTCAGATACGAACAATTTAAGTCAGAATGATAAATCTAACTCCAATTCTCTTTCTAAACTTTTAGTGCCACAAAAATCTGGTATTGAATACTGAATCGGCTATGCATGCTTGTCTCTTAGGATATTTTTTCACTTCTATCTTGAAATTTGCTTTCAATTCTAGGTGACAACAGAAAGGAGAAGTCTCTGGGGCTTCTTACACAGAATTTTGTTAAGCTCTTCCTTTGCACTGATGTAAGTGTAGACTTCAGATTTATCAGTCTTCTTTGATTCTTATCAATTTCCCAATTTGTCCTCACCATATGGTCTCATGTTTTCGCTACCTTTGTAGATGGAATTGATTTCTCTTGATGATGCTGCGAAGCTATTGCTTGGGGATGGAAAGCACACTTCAATGACTACTCGAAGTAATTTACCTTTCATTTTCCTTTACGATCTTACTAATATATTTTGATTTAACAACATTTTTCTATAATTCCGCAGCAAAAGTCAGAAGGCTGTATGACATTGCCAATGTCCTGTCTTCCATGAAATTTATTGAAAAGGTGATCCATCTTGTTAACTATTTGATTGAAGACGATTATTCTGCTAAATCACATTTTTTTCCATCTAAACGTACTGTATTAACATCCTGGAGTACTTAGTTAACTATCTCAAAATTTATGTGGGTGATAAAATATGAAACGTAAACTAATAGGGCATCTAAAAAAGTACTAAAATATGTCTCGGATTATGTGCAGATTCATCACCCAGAAACAAGGAAACCTGCATTCAGATGGTTGGGGCTAGAAAATGGACCTCATAACGAGTCTAAGAAAAGGGTATTTGGGACTGACATTACCAATTCCACGTTAAAGAGGTGCAAGGTAGATGGGAACGCCAAGTTACAGCTGCAAAAGCAAGGTAAACATCAAAGCTTGGAGAATGAGGTTGACACATTAAAAACAAGTGCAAAGAGTTTCCAGTTTGGTCCTTTCGCACCTGTAAATGTACCCAACGTTGAAGCTTCAGGCAATGGCAAACCGAAGCAAGTTATTGATTGCGAAAGTCTAGCCTCTACTTATCGGCCTCAGTATCACAATCAAGGTATCTTTTACTTCTGCATTGCACTAGCACTGATTGAACTATAACTTGGACAATCTGTACCTTGTTCCTTTCTTTAGCCCTTGTTTGACGACCATTATTTGAATTTTTTTTCTACATTTTCATTTTTAACTACACATTCACAAAATAAAATATTCTACACGTAAATTCAAAATTTTTCCCTAATTTTTAATTACGCATTCTCCTAAAACTCACTATGCAAAACATTGTTTTTTGGAAATAATGGCCGCCAAACACAGATAATAATTCACGACGACTTACTAAACCAATCTCGTTCTGTTTCTAATATCAACCAGTTGCTAGTTATTATCCGTTCACAATGCCTTGATCTTCAATTTATTTCTCTGAAATTGTTCCAAAAGCTAGAAATTCTGGTTTTCTATTTCACAGAATGTAGCACTCATACTGGTTTCAGTGTCCCTTTCTAAGCTAGTCAAATCTTAGCAGTGATCAGTTTAGGCACAGTGAATAAAGTCACCACCTTTTATTATCGCCTAAACAAGCAACTTTCACTCTTTCAGAAGACATTTAACAAAGACTTTGACAACATTAATGAGATATTTTCTTGAATAGAGTAGCATTTGTTTACGATATTACAGCTTTGCGGGATCTTTTCTCGCATTATGTCGAAGCATGGAAATCATGGTACTCTGAAGTTGCCGGGAAGAAGCCAAAACAACTAATGTCTTGACACTTTGGAGGTCATCAGGAGCATTGATGTACATTTAATCTCCTCTGTTTTTCGTCATTTCAGAATCAATGTACATTAATTCGAGGTTCATTAATTTTCTTGAATATGAACTGACTTCTCTAGTATAGTTATATTTTGTTTTTTCAGAGATTGCTTAGTCTCAATAGTAGGATTGCTACAAGCACAATTTTTGCAAAATGAAAAGCCAAAATACTGTTCATTTACGAGCTGAGGCCAAGAGGGCCAATGAATAACTCATCATTTTCCATAGATACTAGCGTAGAGTGGTATATGAATTCTAGATCCTTTATGCCATTCTAGCGCCCAAATAAACTATTTTTTTAGTTTGAAATATATTCTTGATCACTTTAGCACTTTCTGTATTGAATATACTTCATAAATTGATATAAAATGAATACTTGAGATGACATTTCAATCTTTCTGGCTTCTTATAGCTATTCCTCTCCCCTCTCGTTAATCCTACGAGTCCCTTAATACTCATTTAATCACATCATGAAGTCTATCTGAATCTTTCTATATCCTGCATTGGACCCAGTTCGACGTTCTCTAAACCTACTGACTTGATAAATATTCATGCCGTAAATGCAGCTTAGAGTTCACCGCTTTGAAAATTGACTCTCAATTAATCATTCAGCAATTCCATTCCAATATATTGCTCAATTGTCCTAAGTGGCTTGTTTAGTAAATGCATTTAAATAACTGGCCAAAAATGCATGTCAACAATAGTTCCACCAAGAACATGTGAGATTCTATTGTTCGATCAGAAAAGAGAGTTTCAAAAGAAAACATTATCCTGTTATATAACAGGATAATGTTGAAGAAAGAGTTTCACAACGAGGATGCTGAAAATACTAGTCATGGTGACAATCGCTCAATTTTCCATACCCTCATTCCATCAGTCTCAATTGGAGAGTAAAGCAACCTGTCAATAACACAAAACAAGGAACAAAAGATTTGTATATTAGATTTTAATGACGAAAAAGTGCAACTTTGATTCTTGAATTGTATTTCATAAAATCACTCTTAACAGAATAGGAAGTATCTAAGATAATGATGGTTTATTCTCGATGGTTGTCCAGTAACATTGTTCTCTTGTGTGATTTACAAAATGTTTCTTATCTTTGATGACAAGTTTTCAACTTTCACTTATCTGGTAAATTGATATTGGTGTTATATTTCCTTTAAGTCATGTTTTTTAACATGTATTTGCAACGAGTCACCAATTTTTTGCCCTTCTTTTGAAAATCAAGCAAGTCTTCACTGATAAATTCTATTCAAAAAAGTTAAATATCTGTTCCAGTCACGTTTCTATCAAATAAAAGCTCTCTTCTCAGCAGTATTCAACCTTTTTCCTTTTGGTTTTCTGAGATCATATCCTCAAGTACAAACAAACACATTGTTTATTATACTACGTACAGGTATATGCTAACTAAACTCGAGAATGTTCCCAAAAAGGTCTGTGCTACTTTGAAATTGTAAATTAAAGCGATGAAAAATGACTTCGAACCACTCAGGGAAAACCCGACATTGGACTAGGCTCCATAATGAGCTACGAGACAATCTCATAAAATCTTACCTATCATGCAAGCGAGAAGGTTGTCCTTGCCAAAACTCAAAAAGCTCAGGTTTTAGTCTGTATCCTCCCCAGAATTTGGGTTTGGGAATAGTGCTCCTGCGCAGAACACAAAAGAGAAGAGTTTTAAGTTGATATGGAAGACCCGTTTAGAAAGACAATTTGAAAAATAAATGATTTGCCTACAAGATGATGTTTATCATTTGGTTTTAGACATAACATGGAATCATGGATACTGAACCATATATATATATATGATTGTATGCATAATCATGTACATAGAAACATTGATATGCTGGAAATTTGTGTTGCCACTATACAGCAAAAGAGAAAATGGATATACAGGGTCGATTTCCACAATTATCTGAATGAAAAAAAAAAAAAAAAANTGGGTTTGGGAATAGTGCTCCTGCGCAGAACACAAAAGAGAAGAGTTTTAAGTTGATATGGAAGACCCGTTTAGAAAGACAATTTGAAAAATAAATGATTTGCCTACAAGATGATGTTTATCATTTGGTTTTAGACATAACATGGAATCATGGATACTGAACCATATATATATATATGATTGTATGCATAATCATGTACATAGAAACATTGATATGCTGGAAATTTGTGTTGCCACTATACAGCAAAAGAGAAAATGGATATACAGGGTCGATTTCCACAATTATCTGAATGAAAAAAAAAAAAAAAAATGATGCAGCGAAGGTTCACAGCCTAATCAAAATGAGACTTCGTTCAGATTGACATGGATATTAGGGCCGAAACCAATTCCTTGAGCATGAATTAGTAATAGACCATTATAGAATGAATGACTAACCCATCAGAGTATTTCGCCTCCAGCTCTTCCTGTTGTTGGTGGAGAAACTGCCGTCCAGGAATTACAGTGCTCTGAAGGAAAACAAGATATTGGTCTTGGTAACTAGTGCAATCTAATCAGAAAAGCAATCAAGATATAAGATAATTTCGGAGAATGGATATTAAAAAAACCTGCTTGCTAACTATTGCTCCGATCTGGCTTCCTCTTGGACGGCTGTGGAAATACTTATCTGACTCTTCTTCTGATACTTTTTGCACTGGCCCTTCAACTCTTACCTACAGACCAACAAACAACAGTGAAGTTTAACCATACTCGTTTAGGGAATCACTTTAAGGGACACGTCTTCATGTTGCCACTGAATGTTACTTTATATGGCAGTTAACATTATCTACAGGACTTTATTGATACCGAAACACGAGCTTAGGCGCAGCCCTGTCTAGGAGGTTGAGCAGATAGAAAAATGGTGATCTTGACACACTGAGGGGAAATTGGTTTATCAGTTCATAAAATGCCTTCTAAATTTTGGTATTTTAGAAAAGAATCCAATACAATAAGAAATCATAACCACAGTATTCCTTTGTCAATCCGTGTAATACTACTACAGAGATAAGAGATCTCTTCCCATGTATAAAGAAAATAAACCACAGGATAATTATGGATCTAATTCTTTATAACACTGTAAATTTTGAGTAGAGCTCACCTGACGATTCAAACCATCCCAGTAAAAGAGGAGGGCTGCACTAGGATTTTCAGATATTTGATGAGCCTTTTGACTCTCATAATTGGTATACCTGCTCAGAGGATCAGAAGTTGAAATTCCAAAAGAAAAAGGTCAGGCTATATCTATGACCATAAGAGTGATAGAGCAGAACTTACCAGACAAAACCGTCTTTGTCAACTCCTTTTAGCAATACCATTCGCGATGATCTGTGCGACACCATTATGTTGCAACATCAAATTGTATACAAAATTTATCTCAAACTAATGAAGAGTTCTAGACATGAGATATGAACTAGATCAACTTAAAATGTTATCTCACAAGTTGATCTTAAGATGTGCCACAGACACATTAAAACAAACTTGTAAATTCTTACACTTCTAGCAAAATCATATTTTATTTGCAAGACTAGTATCTAAGAAAAATAAATCAGGCGCAGTGTAAGACACTTACGGTTTCCCATCCTTTCCAGTTGTGGAAAGGGCCATAGCATTTGGTTCCTTCAGGCCTGCTGCCACAGCATCATTAAACCATTTTTGGAACTGCAGTAAGAAAATGCTTTATTTTAAAGCAATATAAGTGATTTTGCAGGTATGTAGAGAAATATAGTATCAAAATCAACGTAACAAAGTACTAAAGAACTTCTCATAACATTTATGGGATAAATATACACACACATACTTATATCACACACACACACACATCAAAAATTATAATTTATAATGCCCAGCCAATCTCTTTAACATGAAACAATACCTGATCAAAGGGGTCCGCCACAGCCTGGTCCTCAGAAAACTCTGGAGATATATAGTTCTCCCTTAGAGCTGATATGTCAACTCGTGGAGGCTTCCCAATTCGGACACACATAGAAGTGCCAGGATATGCTGGAAGGTTAAGCTTGAATTTGTCTGCAATAGGTGGGGGGACAAATCTGCCACCTAGAAAGTGGTGCGGACCAGAAAACTTTTTGGCACACAACTTAGGAGCAGTTAAGGAAACCTACATATAGGTTGCACCTTTTAGAAGTTTCAATCAATGACGGGGGAAATAAAGAGGCTATCTTTTAGATGCTCTGAAAAATGGAAGATAAAATTTTTGAACCGTGGAGACATACCAGCATGTCAGGTTGAATGCCTTCACCGATTAGATCTCCTTCTTCGACATGCCATCCAGAAGGAATATCTACAGAGACAATGACAGGTGACTTCTGATGCTTTTGGTAGGGATTTCCAAAAGCGACCAGCCTTTGTATCATATCATCAAAAGGTGGCCTTGGGGTACCTAGACAAGTTATACAGATTGAATTCAGATATAAAAGTAAAATTAAGTAAAGGCTCCCCCAACAGAATAATTAGAAATCTCTCAGTTGCTTTAAGATTGAACTTAATGCAACTTCAGTTGTACCGTATGCAACCTTTGCAAAAGAACTGTAATATTTATTTTTTTAAAACTCACCAGACAAATGTCAACTTCAATGAATTAGAACATTAGAACTTAGATGATCCAGCTATTGGCAACCTGACAAGAAATTATCTACTTTTAAAGATTTTCAGCATATTTATATTGTTTAAAATACAGTGTTTGGTGAATTATTGATTGTGTAAAACAAAAACAGATATAGGACCTAGGGAAAATGGTAATTGTTTATTTAGTTTTATGCTCTTCGAGTGGAACGCTGATTCCGCAACTCTAGAAGATAGATCTCTCTAGTTTGACAGCATATATTCCTCAAACTTTAGTCATAGAGCTTTCTGATGGCCTTGTATCTAGTTGAAAATATAACCAGAGGAATCATGAACATTTTCATTCTAGTGTATTTCATCAGTTGCTTCAACATTTCTTCAGCACAGTATTGAAGCTAGCTAGACTTCATGAGGTTTTCAGCAAGTATTGTCCCATCACACTCTGTCTGTTGACATGGGTTCGAGCGTACAACATGAATATACTATGAATTCCCAAACCCTAAGGTAATTTTTTCACTCCCTGCCAACTAACCTGAGTCTGACACTTACAAATCTTTGGCTAGACATTGAAATTTACCGGGCATCTTATATTCATGGTTTTTCATAAAATATCTGGATATTCTTTACATTTTAGTGCTGTCATAAATCCCATAGATATTAGAATAGTATTTGTCTACAAAATACTAGAAATAACAATATTAACGCACTCATTCATAGATGAGAGAAAAATTATCACACGCAAAATGAATTAGCAAAAAAGCTGTCCTAACAAGAAAACGAACAGACCAAAATGCTTCGATGGGGTGGGCTATCCTCGGAAGTACACTGGTTGTTGTGACCATAAGCATGAGTTCCAGACTCCAGAAAAATATGAGGAAAAAGAAAGAAAAGAATTATTTGCTAAAAAGGAAATTTTTATGACGTTTTTAGGGAAGTACACAAGAAATATGGTCCTACACTTTCACAGACACAGAATGAACAGAAGGAAAGCCGCTGGCAAAGGGTGCGCTGACATACACATGTTATGGCAAACTTACAGAATTAGCTATTTCAACTAACTTGGGATGGATGTACAACCAATGAGCAATTACTCAAAGAAGTTTTTACTTCTCACTTCTCCCAGCACTATCTTAGCAATAGGCCAAATAAACATGGACATAGCATCAAATTAACATCAAGTTTCACAAAATAAATAAATAAAATAAAATAAAGAAAGAGGAAAGCACCATGGAATGAGAACCCAAACATTGCATCCAATAGAATGTCGAAGCTGCTTGATAAGTCCACCGGCAACTCTTCCACTGACAGAAAAGGAACGGACAGCGACTCTAACTACAAAACTCATGCATAAGCAGGGTTGATGGATTATTCTATCTGTTAGTAAACTTATGTTTCACTCCTATACCTGTGTCACCAGGCCACTGTAAAGAGGCTTAGGAGTACGCTTTGGATAACAAATAAATGGCTTATAGCCAAAATGAAATAAATGACGAGCAGCTACAAGACCATCGCCGCCATTATTCCCAGGACCACATATAGCAAGAACACGATTATATTCACCTGATTTGTAGACCTGCCACAAAATCAATTTTAGAAGATCAACATTCTCCTTGTTGTATAAGATGTCTAAGAGATGCTATTTCTTGTTTTGATAACCCTTGACAATTCTCATCCTCATTCTACTCTTGGTTGCATTCACTGAACTTTGTTATGCTTTGGTAGATTTGTCACCAAAATGCTACATCTCTGATATGAAGTGTTTCCCAACTTTAACAGTAAGTCCTATTTTCACATTAGAACTATTATCAAATATGAAGTGTTTGAAATCTGACAATATATCTAAATGACACCCGATGAAACTATCACTTTCTCATTTTTCAATACCTCGCCTAAGAGGAAAGAAAGAAGGAAGAACTAAGCATGGTCACGTTTATCGTGAAACATACAAAATTCAATTATATGCGTATGTGGCACTATTTTTTATACCACTAGAGTAAGACTATTTCAACCTACAGTATTTACTCAAAATTGGCAATTAAAAGAACACTGATTATGAAACAAAAATTTACCTCAGCTATTGAAGTAGCCACACTCAAACCAGCTAATTCCTGCAACAAAAAATCCACCTTTCATGCTACTAAAACCTGAAAATATGAACCTAAAAACTACAGCTAAATTGAAAAATAAAAAGCAAATTAAAAAATAAAAAATAAAACCGACCATTAACTGATCCACGCTGAACCCAAGTGGACCCATGAGAATTTCATCAACTTCCGCTGCCTCTTGTTGATTTAAGTAGGATATAGATTCTGGGTCTTGCACAATTT
Organism: Fraxinus xanthoxyloides; assembly: GCA_903798325.1. Taxonomy (NCBI): domain Eukaryota; kingdom Viridiplantae; phylum Streptophyta; class Magnoliopsida; order Lamiales; family Oleaceae; genus Fraxinus; species Fraxinus xanthoxyloides. The sequence goes on from CAIGRL010221910.1 coordinate 11,160, forward strand.
TAGCTGTTGATTCCATTGCTTTTACTTCACTACAAAATCCCGACCTATGAAAATTAATCTTCGAATTTGAACCCCAAAAGCCCTGTATTTTCAATCAAAGGTAAATCATCAAATTGCTTGTAGCGTGAAAGTGTGTTATGGAGAGAAATACTTACAAAGTGGAGAGAAGGGTGATTGAGAATGTGAGTACTCTTGAAATAATTAGGGAAATTGGGAGGGTGAAGAAGTGATAATTGATTGAGAAGGCATTTCATGGTTCTGGTTTTGCACAGCAATGCCAGCATTTTAATTTTAGTGTTCTTGGTGGCTAGATTTGTAAATTTATCCGACTTTATATTTTGCATTTTAGAATTTACTAGAAAAATTTTAAACAATAAAAATAAAAACTTAATAAAGAAAGTTTAGAGCAAATAATAATGAAAATATATTGTTAGTGATTAAAAATAAAATTGATTTTGTTTTCACAAAGGAGTTTCTAACTATGTTAGAAGGTATTCTTACCCTTATTACTCTCGTAGTTACATTATCGGTTGAAGAAGTTACTTTGAATGTATTTAATCATCAAGTTGTTACTTGGCTAACTCACTCGCAATGTATCGATCCCAAATTACAGTAAGTATTTTATTGAATATTGACAGCACAATATGAAATAGATTTTCACCGAAAGAGAAGTTATAATATTCTATTCACAATGTGCTTTATTAGAAATGGCTAACGTACGTGAATGAAAACACGTGGCAACATCCTTCTTTGGCCAAAATCATTAGAATTGTCGGTTTTGCACTATTTACCTGAAAGTAAATGGTATTTAAAACTTATCTAATAACAAAAAAATTTAACTTCTTGTTCTGGAATTTTGAAAAATTCAACCTCAAGAAAATATAATAAAAAGGAAAAGAAGCTAATTTTCCCTCTCAATGGTACGTCCCAATATAAAAAATTGGAGAGTTAATTATGTTAATGATCACTGAAGCTTTAAGTAATTAAACCGGTGGTTAATGAAATTATTTTTTTATGATAACAGATACTCAAATCTTCTAAATGTTAGAGAACAACGATGTAAATGCACAGTATTTCCATTTGCTAACTTCAACTAAACGAACTGATTTAATAGAAACAAAATTATAAATTCAGTAAGATACTATTATCGTCAACACCTACAAAATAACTATTCCTAAATGTATAACAATTTCATGCTCTTCAGTCTACTCTATTTTACTAGAGAATATATCTGTATCCATGTTAATTTTTCTAAACAATTTATAAATTTATTGAATAAATCGAGTGTTACTGTGAGCTAAAAAAAAATGTACTATAGAATGAAAATTAGGGGCAACATTGTCACACAGCGTAATCTCTTGCAGAGAGTTCATATAGGGAACATCATTGTCATAAAGAGTGACTCGAGGCAAGACAAATGCTAGGAATTGGATCGTGCTCTATTAAAAGACTTTTTTTGTGGGGAAAAGTTCACAAACTCTTTCAAGTATCCTGCACTAGACTGATCGAATGGGTCGAATCTTTCAAATACTTCTCGAATAGCCACCACGATATGTTGAGGGCATTGCCCTTGCCTTTTACGGCAAAAACATTCCTACTACTCTGCCAATCATTTGTAAGTTTGATCCATTCCCTTCTCCATTCTTTCAAACGAAAACTGTCTCCCTTTTCTAAACTTTGTATTAAAAACTTGAAATAAACTGCTGCACGGGGGCCATAGTAATCTCGTAGAAGCCCGCTCCAGTACTTGTTTCCTAGAATGAAGGTAAAAGATCGAGGATCTCAGTATATTATTAAACATTGTTCAGAGTATTCTATGCTCTAAAAGCTTGAAGAATCAGATACTAAATGAACACAAAACTTTTAGCATTATGGCTACAGATCTATGTAAATTACTAGTATGTGGTTCTCCACATACCGTAGTCACGAAGCAGACTAGCTTCCTCTTCTGTGTTGTCGAACCACATTGTAATTTGGGTTCTTGCATTCCATTCAAACTGCATATTTTTCACTAATTCAGGTGATGTTCTGGTTGAAGTGATCATGTTCATCCATTTGGAAAGAATGCATACCTGTTTTTCCTGTTCTTCATTTTGTGCTAGTTTCTTTGCACTCTCGAGCCAAGGTCCTAAAAGAAATCCATCATGGCATGCTAAAAGTGTGTCCATATCTTCCACGAGATTGAGAAATTTCTGGCTAAGTAGAGAAACTGCAGGGAGATCACCCAGCTGATATGCTTCAATAATCTTCAAGAAAAGTTGATTTGCATACTTTGCTAAAGCTTGTCTTGTCAGGTCAACAAGGTCGTACCTGAGATGACGATATAGAATTCCGCAACCATATGAAGAGGAAAATATAATGGCAAAGTTATGGACGAGTAAATATGGAGATCCATGTGAGATGCACCATATGTCCATGTTTGGAACACACTAGTGGACAAGATAATGAACAAGATTTTAGCTTCTTTTTCCAGGATTCATCTCACTTGACATGGCGAGTCTCACAATAATCTCCATCTTTAATCGTCTATAGAAGTGATTTAAGATTAAATAAACGCAGAACATAACATGCAATGTCATGCTTCATTGATCTAAAATGAAATATATGAAACCTGTAAGTGCTCCTTTCTGAGAGTTGATCGCCGCTTGCAATAAAAAGTTTTAGAGCGCGTATTAATTCTGAAGTTGAATACCAGAGATGAGGATGATTATAGGAATCCCCAAGTTCATAAATAGCTCTCCCAGGAGACGGGTAATTATCATGGCGATATCTTCCATTTAATGAAAATGAAGGTAATGCAATTGAAAATGGATCAGCATCTGGGAAAGCCACAATAACATCTCTATTCTTGTCCTGTTAATAATATAAACATGTTAAAAAAAGTGTAACATATATTTGAGCATAAAGGCAAGCATTAACATAGTGAGACAAGACGCACTAGTGAAGAACTACAAAAGCAACAAGTTATGGCTTACATTTAAACCATCTGTGCAATTATAAACTGTATGATACAGTATATTCCAGGCATCTAGTACAGATGAAACAGATCTTCCGTAGCGTCTCTTGGCATATAGATCTATCCATGTCTGGGAGGAAAAAATTCTAGTTACATTTTGAAGATATAGAAATGCGGCTCACAGATGAGTGTGCTAGTGATTGTTAAACAATTATGCAACTAACTTCAGAAACCCCTCATAATTTCAACTGAATATATAAAAATTTCGGAACTGACTTTAAGCTCTACTTTTAATATAACAAATGCGTATAGCATGCATTGGTTTACCTTAATGTCAACTCTATTGTGTCGAAATGCCATTTCTGACATAAGATCATAAACAACAGGATTCTGTTCAATACCTTCCATTGACATCCCAACACCAACCTTGGGGAAATAAAATTGAGAGAGATGAGTAAGACAGAAAATAGAACAATCTTAAGTAAAGATGAGTAAATATTGCATGTCGTTGAGCAAAGAACACAGTTCTGAGAAAATTTATTGCTTTAAACTGAGTGTGTGAGATTACGGCAAGTACAATGCAGTATAAAATCTGAAATGTAACAATGTTTTTATCCAGGATAGGTGAAAAAGACAAATATAAGGCCAAAGTTTTTGGGATACTATTTGTATGATAAAGTTTTGATCAAAATCTGATGCACATAAAACTATGCCTCGGCGAACATGAGATACAGCTGAAAAATCGAAATGATTCAGATAGGTTAATTAACAACAAAAAATCTAATTTTAGAGAAAGATACACTGTAGAATCTATAAATAACTCAGAAGCAACTGAAGCAAGGCAAGTATTTCAGTGAAATGGCCATGCACAGACATTGCTTAAAATGGCTAGAGTACTATTTGAGGCTGATATATGTACTGTCATTCTGAGAATAAGGAAAGATTTATATGTAAAGGAGATCAAAATCAGATTTGATCAAATAGACTTACCATGGTGGAGTTTTTACTAAGGAGAGCATCTATGGGTCCAGATCCTACAGCATCTAAAATTCCATACATCTCGATGTTTCCAGCAAAGTTGTGCAACATACACCTTAATACATGATAAATTCAAAGTGTGACATTGATGGGAAAAAGGATGAACAATAATACAAAACATGCTTGCATGTATCTTATTTTCTAGCTACATAAAAATTACACACAAGAAAGCTATGCACATTTTGCACTCTTTAATATCTATAATCTAAAAAATAAAATAATTCTGTGCCAATTTTATGTGATTTTCTCGATATTCATACATAAGGAGGGAAAATAAAAAAAATAAAAAATGAGAAATCGATAGCTCAAGTGCTCATATGTTCACTTAAATCTCACTAAAAACTGTGCATATATGTCACACACACAAAATGAATATAGTAGGGGTTACCAGATGTAAGGAACGCCATAGAATTGTTCTGAAGTAATCCAAACAGGTTTAACCTCAGCATATAGATCAAGGACAACCAGTTTCCCAACAGGAACAGAATGTAAGAGGGCCTGAAAATAGGAGAGATTTATAGANCTCTTTAATATCTATAATCTAAAAAATAAAATAATTCTGTGCCAATTTTATGTGATTTTCTCGATATTCATACATAAGGAGGGAAAATAAAAAAAATAAAAAATGAGAAATCGATAGCTCAAGTGCTCATATGTTCACTTAAATCTCACTAAAAACTGTGCATATATGTCACACACACAAAATGAATATAGTAGGGGTTACCAGATGTAAGGAACGCCATAGAATTGTTCTGAAGTAATCCAAACAGGTTTAACCTCAGCATATAGATCAAGGACAACCAGTTTCCCAACAGGAACAGAATGTAAGAGGGCCTGAAAATAGGAGAGATTTATAGA
>CAIGRL010221920.1:0-15384 GCA_903798325.1 Fraxinus xanthoxyloides
AGTAAGAAACAGAATGTGGTCTCACTATCCGGTGTTGAGGCGGAATATTGTGCATTGCATCATGCAACTACCGAGCTTACATGGCTAAAACTTCTCCTTAGTGAACTTGGCTTTGGTCCGGACAAGCCTATGTTGCTCTTATGTGACAACACTGCTGCCATTAAAATTGCAAACAACCCCGTACAACATGATAGAACAAAGCATGTTGAACTTGATAGGAACTACATCAAAATAATCTGATTTTAAAAATATAGAGATTTCATACTTCAAGAGGGCGAAACAATTGGCTGATATAATGACACATGGAGTTGCTAGTGGTTCATTCTATACAATGCTATCCAAGTTGCATACGTGATATCTATGCATCAACTTGAGCAGGAGTTGAAAATATCTATATATATACACACACCAACTTGTAATCTTTGTAATTGTTGGTGACTAAGATGTAAATTTCCTTTTTTCCTAATCCTTGTATATAGTTTGGTAAATATCAATTAAAAGATAAGTTTTTCTCTCTCCAAAACACTGACTATAACAAGTATAAAACTAAATTTATACTATATAAATGAAGAGTTTTTAAAAATTTAATCGACGTATCGATTATGTGTTATGTCAGTACTTTTTTTAAAAATCGAGTGTCGAGGTATCCAACTAGTATCGTGTCGAACATACGTGTCCGTGTCGGTGCATCATAGGTAAATTTATAAGAAAAAATGAATAGAATGACTTTCCTTGATTATTGTTAGTTTTGAAATTGACTTTATGTTTTTTTTTTCCATATTTTATCCAAAGAAAATATTTTGGATGTGTTGAAAATTTGAACCATGCACATGAGAAAAGATTGTGAACTGGCTTTAGCCAAGGGGCAGAAACTGTGCAACGGAGCACGGACAAGAAAGTGTTGAAAGTCGAATTACTTTGATAGGGGAGCTTAAAACTCCTTAAAACAAATCCAAAACCGAAAGAAGGAGCTTTCTCAAGAGATTTATATGATATTTGAACTGAAGTCTGTAGGACATACATGGTTACTTTTTGCATGAAGTTACAGCGTGTAGAAGGTTTTGACGAAAGAGATGCAGTTAAAGGAGGTATGTTGGGTGGTTGAAATAACTGTGGTTAGATCAGTAATATGTCGATTTCAAGGCAGAAAAGAGGAATCTGGAAAAGGAAAAGACAAATACAGAATGAAATCTATTTAGTTATCTGCTAAAAATGTGATTTTACTTGGACTGTTGCAAAGACCGTGCTCTTGAAGAGCTTGACATTAGTGAAAGCTAGTAAAAGAATCAATCCTCTTTGAGTCATATCTTCTAAACTTTAGACAAATCTATTTTCGGATGTTTAATTTTTGAAGTGCTGTCTTCAGGACCTGCAGTTATAGACACTTCATACTTCTTTAGCTATTCATGCAAGGCAATTATTTTTACTCATTGTCCAACAATTAACAATTGCTATTTCTGTATGTCCTCACTGCGCATTTCTTTTCTCCTCTCTCTCTCTCTGCATAACACTCTCCGTACCTTTTTTCTTCCATTTTTACCTTTATTTCCCAACTGAGTTTCCCCCTTCTACCTTTTTTCTTCCATTTTTACCTTTATTTCCCAACTGAGTTTCCCCCTTCTGTCTTTGTCATAGATCCTCAGGAAGGAGAAAGGATATTGGATATGTGCGCAGCTCCTGGAGGCAAAACCACTGCAATTGCAATTCTCATGAAGGACAAGGGAGAGGTGATTGCAGTTGATAGATCTCACAATAAGGTGCATCTACTGAACTTGATTGGTGACTTCACATCTTAACTTTTTTATGAGGGTCTTCACTACATTATCAAAACTCATTAAGTTATATCAAGATTGACTAGATGGAATGGAAGTTGATATATATTTCAGGTAACCTATCTTAAAGTGTATATAATTGTGATACTAAGGTGTTGTCCCTCCAAAAAGTTGGGACCGTTTGGAGGTGGCACGTTCTTTTTTGATGCCTTCGAGTCCTTGGTTTCTAACATTTGTCAATTATCTTCTTTATTGTAACCTCTCATTAATCAGTCAGCTCATAGAAATAGAACAAGCTTTGTGATGATGAAGTCACACAGGCGCATTTAATGCATAGATAACAAATAGACTTTTTGACTAAAAGCTTGAGATGAATTTTTGGATAATGGGATAATAGCGAGTATTTGCTACATCTTTCCTTTTTTAACTTCTAATTGTGCGAATCCTTGGTCAAACTACGTACTTTAATAAATATTTTTTTGGATAGAAGGCGTTTATTTTAAGAGGAAAGCGTGTCCGTACGCCCAAAAGGAAAATTGAGTCCCTGATGGAGGAAAAATAATCATGACGATTATCCCATTAAGAGTAACAAGAGTAACAATGGCAATAACAACGTAATCATTAATAATAAATTACCAGTTGTAATGGAAATAACAATAATGTAGCAGCCCTAATAATAGTAACAACTATATTATCACTATAATAAACTTTATACACAACTAATTTCAAACTAAAAGAAAAGCTTCATGTATGCCTAACATTTCTATTTAGATGATGATAGTAGTGAAAGTTGTATGGAGAATTGACATTTCCACTTGTATGAAAGCTTCATTGTGATGCTTCTATGTTTGAACTGCTATAATACCTGTAATTATTGAAACCTGAAATTTGAGGAACTGTTGGTAATCGATTCCACCTAGATAAAAGTGACGATTAATGCTACTTAAGCTCATGGAACTATAATAATGGCACAATGATAGTAGCATTGCTCTGTATTCTTTTTCGTATGTTATATTTGCCAATTTTGTGATAGCAGAAACTGTTAAAGCCATTATTTGAATTCTACCACGTAGGCACAACGGGAAAATGAATTAATCAGCTTGAATTGAGATTTTAGTGTGTGATTATGTTATTAACCGGATAGTATATTTAATCGAAGAATTTATAAACATGTTGCTTGAGGAAGTTGCAACACATGCGGATTTAGGTTTTTAACTGGTGTTTAATATTATTTATTGTATGCAGTTTACCCCCCATAGAACTTAAGGATGATGAATGTCGCACCCCCTTTATATAGAGTTACACACGTGTATAATGGAAATTGACCATTCATGACCTAGATATTTGATTAGGGCTGTAAATGGATCGGATCTGCCTATATCCGATATTATTCAATTTGATAAGAATAATTATTCGATCCGATAATCCAATAGATAATTGATCGTTAAATCAATATCCGATTTGTTATGTTATCATATATCCGATTTGATAATTCGATCTGAATTTGAAAAAATTAGTAAGATAAATTTTTTATATTAGTCAACTTTTAAGCCATATAATTAAAAGGCCCAGATAGTTTTTTACCCAATTCTTGGTCTACTCTTCAATAGATTGCAAATCTTGTGATATTCTAGTGAGTATCCGATGTGGGAAGTTAAGAAAAATGAAAGCAATTTTAAATGTTGGCCCCTTTGGTTGTTTAATTTATAAAATAAATTAATTATTTTTTATCTTAGTTCAATTAATAAAAAATTAAAAATTCTCCTAATTTTTCAATTAACAATATTATACTATTATTTAATATTATTTATTATTTGAAAATTATGTGTAAAGTATAATGCAAGTTTCAAAATGAAAAAAAAAAATGTGTAAAATTATGTGATAATATAAAAATATACTGTATTATTATAACAAATTAAATTGAATTGATCTATATCCATATTTGTTTTATTTAGTTAACGGATTATCGGATTCGGATTTTAATCGGGTTATCGGACTAAGACTCTAAATTCATCTCGTATTAATTTATTCGGATTCGTACAAAAATCCAATCCATTAACATCCCTACATGTGAGCGCACATTTTTATTTTTGAAATAGTAAAATAGGATAAACACCTTGTGATAAAATCCATGTATATTCATATGATCACATGTAATGTTCATATTATATATCAAGACAAGATTATTATTCAAACATGTTTACTTTGAGGTTACGAAAGTATTACCATTCTATTTAACAAGTCATATACAAAACACAAGTTTCTAAAATATGGTAAAAAACTATAAGACCAAAAGAACAATCCCTAAAATAACCCTACAAGTCGTCATCCATGTACATCGACACTCAAATCCTATGCTATAACGATAAATGCCAAAATAATCTAGATGGCATTAGCACTTCAAGCAACCATCCCTATAACTCTCGCTATTTTCAAGTTCAATGAATGTAAACACCATCTAATTGCATAATTAAAGACCTAACACTCATTCAAATTAATTTTCCATGCTTTAGAGGTGATTGATGATCATGTAAATGTGGAACTATATGAAATTTGAAAATGGACTGAATATGTTTTTGAGTTTCTATTACTGTTCGGTTAATTTTTCAACTTTTCGCAAACTTTTACTACACTTATATAACATGTACTTGAAGGTAACCCTTAAATTTATCACAAGTACATGACTTTCATACTCAAGTTAAGTCCTTTTACAAAACATCAAATAAGGCAATCTTATTATGCTTGTCTTTAGTTTCCATTGCATTAGCATGCCACAAATCAAGTCCTAACCTATTAAAAATCATTTATACACTTGTAACTCCTATATAAAAACATTCAAAGTGATAAATATTCTCGCGTATTTTCTATAACGTAATTATGCCGTAAGTGTACTATCACGCGTTTTATGCAACGTGAATTATACCGCAAGTGTACGGTGCCGAGTTTTGTAATATATTAATAGAGTTAGAGTGTCGAATCCACAGAGATTGTAATTTAATTCTTACCAAGTATTATAATTATTTTAGCTTAGCTTTTGCTTTATCTAGACAAACCAAATTTCAATTCAATCTTTTTATCCTAAAATAATATGAATGCGTGATTATTCAAATGGAATGAAAACAACTTAAAGGAGAATATGAATATGAGAAATTCTAGAGATTGATTTCACCTCAATATCAACAATGTTTTCAACTTCTATAGTTACTTCTATCGATTTTTCTTGAATTCATTGGCAAGAATCACAAATTTAATTCTATTCCCTCTCTCGAGTGCCGAATAGAGCCTATTTCTTTAGTTTAATCCCAATATCTTTATTCCGAATTAATGCTATAGAAATTATAAGCATAAGATTCTTAAATGAAATAAACCTCAAAGGAATTACACTCTCTCGAAACCTATAATTTGCTAGGTTGTGTCATTCTTAGATCACACTTAAATTTCCCTCTCATGAGTGCCGAAATTTAAAACATCAAATCATTCAATTATTGATTAGGTAATTGAAAGCAATGTGCAAAAATTAACACAAATGAATTAATGGAAAAATCAATTAAATTAACTATAAGACAATCCAAACATGTTAAGATCAGCTACATCAAACCCTAGATATTAAAATTAGCTCATAAGAATTAAAAACAACATATCAAATTCTGAATTAAAGAACATGGAGAAGAAAAGAATAAGAAAAACTCTTTTGATACTTGAATTCTCCTCCAATCTCTTGTTGTTTTCGCTCTAGGTCAATTCTCCTTCCTTTTGTCTTCTAAGCCATCATTCTCCCCCTCAATTAGGTCTTATAACTTGTATTTATAGCCTCTTAAAATGCTAACATGGAATGAGGTTGGGTTGGGCCGAAAAAAATCTAGAAAACAAGTTTTTTCCTCTTCTCGGGTCGCGGCACCTAGGCGCCTAGGTCTGGCGCTAGCCATTCTGATTTTTTTTTTTCTAAATTTTTGGGCACCTTGGCGCCCAACATTCTGTACTTTTTTTTCNTCCAATCTCTTGTTGTTTTCGCTCTAGGTCAATTCTCCTTCCTTTTGTCTTCTAAGCCATCATTCTCCCCCTCAATTAGGTCTTATAACTTGTATTTATAGCCTCTTAAAATGCTAACATGGAATGAGGTTGGGTTGGGCCGAAAAAAATCTAGAAAACAAGTTTTTTCCTCTTCTCGGGTCGCGGCACCTAGGCGCCTAGGTCTGGCGCTAGCCATTCTGATTTTTTTTTTTCTAAATTTTTGGGCACCTTGGCGCCCAACATTCTGTACTTTTTTTTCTTCTCTATATTTATTTTACTAATCTTTTAGTCTTCTCTCCACTTCATTCTTCTCTTCCCTCATCTCCATGTCATACCTTATTCCATGATCATCATCATGGCTCCATTTCAAGCTCCAAACCACTCCGTTTTCATCCAATTTGTCCAACTACAAAACAACACGAACACACATATCAAAACGCTCAAAAGTGCTCAAGAACAAAATAAAAACTACGATTTAAAGGAAATTGTTTAATAAGTTAATTTCACTCATCAAATACCCCCAAACTTAGTTCTTTGCTTGTCCTCGAGCAAACATAAAACAACACAAAACATAGTTAACAAAGCACAAATAACACCTATCAACACACAACTCAAATAAACTATTTAGTTGGATAGATTGTTTTTATGGCTCGGTGTTTAGAACATGATATCGAATTCGTGAACTATTTCAAAGTCATAATACCAAAGTTAAATTTTATCTTTCCAATGCAAAACAAGTGCATTAGAGAAACCAAATAAAACGTTGTACATTCATAAGCTTATTCATTTCCCGACCTTAAAAGTCTCTTATCTCCTTACTACGCTTGTGCAATTGCACACTCCCAAAATTATTTTCTTTTGACTCCCTTTTTTTCAAGGTAAAATCTATGGTTTGCTAACAATACTCCTTATCCTATCTAGTTCGGGTAGTTGTCACTGAATGCAGTTCAACATATCAGTAAATGAAGATTCTCTCGTTTTCGACTGCTTCAACATCCAAGAATCAACTAGGTTACTAACCTTTTGTAGAAGGCTTAATCCTCTAAAATGAGTGTACTTTTTTGTAAATCTTGATTCTCTCCACTCTACTCAACTGACCAACCCCTTTTTTGTACCAGCTAAACCATAACACACTTAAAAAACACCTTGGATTAACATTCCCATTGGTCCATCTATTAAAAAGGAGTGACTTAAACTACAAACGATATAGTGAATTTGGCTAGTGTGGATTTTAGTTTCTTATTTTCTGTTGGCCACGTCATCGGTCCATTTTTTGGGGTCAACATAGTTACGTCTAATCAATTTTCCATGGTTATAAGCAAGAACCTTAATGTAATTCTATCCCCTCTCTTGAGTGCTCATAAAAATTAATCCTTGAAATTAATCTCAATATTACTATTCCGAATTAAAATCAAAGAATTATTAAGTTCATGGTTTTTTATGTGGAACAGGCTTCATAGATTCTACTATCTCAAAACCCTTAAAATCTAAGTTATGTTATTGTTATGATCGCGCATAAATTCCCCTCTCTCGAGTGCAAGAATTGACTAACATCTAATCATTTAATTAGTGGTCAATTAGTTGAAAGCATTAAATCAATAATACAAATAAACGAAAAGGAAAGTTCCATAGAAATAATTAAAATCAAATCACATCCTCAAGTTTTGGCTAATCAAACCTACATTAGGAGGGTGTTTGACGTAGATTAAAATTAGAATTTTTAGTAGATTGTGATATAAGTTTTTGAAATGTGTAGTTAAAAAGTTGTGGGACCCATGAAAGATGTGGTTAATATTGATTGCTCGACTTTAACTTAGATTAAAATCTTATTTTAATTCGGACCAAACATATGCTAGATGTTTAGTTCATGGCGCAAGCCATAGAAATAATCAAATTCAAATAAAACAACATAGAGGAGATAATAGAAAAATTAGTTTCGGTAGATCTTCAATCTCCTTTGTGATTTTGATTTCTTGATGATTGCCCGGTTGAATTGTCCTTGTAGAAGGGCCTTTTAATTGGTATTTATAACATTTTGAAGTCCCTAGAGGAATTGTAGTTGAATTCGGCTTGAAAAGAAGTCCCAACACAAATAAAATACCTTAGTTGTCCAGTGACGCGGCGTTGCTGTGGAAATTCAGCAACAGTGGCGTTGCGGCGCCCACTTTCAGGGAGAAAATTGCAGCACTGTGTATCTTTTAGTATTTTTATCATAACTTTTTCTCCATACATCCGATTGAGGTGATTCAAAATACGTTGGAAAGATAATTCAAAGGGCTACAACTTTACTTCGATATCATTTTGCAATTCGAATGTTTACTATGTCAAAAATGTGTTTCAATCTCCGACTAAAAATCTGGAACATATTTGTATGGTTGAAAATGGATTTGTGAAAATATTTTGATCACATTTCACTCATTTTTTTTTTACTTCTAATTGCATCCGAATGACTCCTAGCAATCTTAAATTATCGTTTTGTTGTCCGAATCAATAATTGAAAAGTTACAATTGAGTTTTCAAACTTTAGATTTTATCCTTTTTCGTCGTTATTCACTTATTCTTTCATTTAGTCTCCAATCATCAAGTTTTACCAAACCAATATCAACTTCTCCTTAATTCGTGCCAACACCACTATTTTCTCCAAATTTTACACCATGCACCTAACCTATAAAACACTAACACACATTAAAATGTCCTAAAAACTCTTAAAGATAATCAAAATAACAAGTTTAAGAGAATAAAACAATGAGTGAACCATGCACATCAGACACCCCCAAACTTAATACTTTGTTAGTCTCGAGCAAACATATAAGAAAAGGAAAAGAAACTAATGAAAACACACAAACAAAACTATTAAACAAACTTGCCTAAAACAAGTTTAGTTAGATAGCTTGCCTTTATGGCTTATGATTGAACAAATAAAATCAAATTCAAGAACTACTTCAAAGTTATAATACAAAAATCAAATTTTCTCATATTCAATGCAAAACGGGTATGTGTTCGAAGAATCAAGTGCAACGCTGTCCATTCACAATTTAGTTCAACTCCCAATCTTAGAAGTCAAATATATCATTTTTCGCTCGTGGGATTCACGCACCCCCAAACTTGTTTTCTTTTATTCTCTTCCCAAGGTGTATTCTAAGGTTGATTTTCTATTATCAATTTCTTACACCTCTCAAATTTGGTTTAGTCAAACCGGTAATGTCAACAATTTATGCATGTGATGATTCTCCCAATTTATGAGTGCTTCGGCAATCAAGCTTATACCAAGTGATTCAAATCCACTAGATATCTAAGCCCCCATAATTATTTTACAATTGCACAATTATTTAAAAAAATTAAAAGGGGTTAGATCAGTAGCATATGATTATCACCTAGTTCATAATTGAAAGTTAACACTCTACACCAATATTTTTTCAACATGCGCGGAATCACCACAAGTCTAAATCATATGTTGCACCGATTTGAACACCCTAAATTATGTTGAGTTTAAGGATGTAGTGAATCATAGGTTATGAGATTGGACATCTAAGTTATTTATTTACAACCTATGCATGAATTAACCTATTCATTACAATGCTACAATCAATTCACGTGCAAAAGTATGTTTCACATGAATATGGTGACGAATTCATCAATATCAATGTAATTTAGTAGAATAATCAAGATGAGAAAGCTTAAGGTTATGATTTCACTTAACTATCAAATATGATTTTCAAAAACCTAGTTATCTCTAATCAATTTTTCATATTTTTAAGCAAGAATCCTGTTGTAATTCTTTCTCCTCTTGACATATTGATTGGGTGTTGCCTAGACGTATTGAGGATATGTTGCGGGCATGGAGGAGAAAACTTCGTTATAAGGATAATAAGATTGTATGGAATCTTATCCTGGGATACATTGATTGGTGTGTGTGGAGAGAAAAGAAGAACCGATGTTTTGAAAACCAAACACGGACCACAGAGCAAATTAGAGAATTATTTTATCTGACTTTGTATACTTGGTTTAATGCCGCGGCTAGTAATCCTATAGAGGGGCTGCCTAACTTCATGTCTTTTTTTCTTGTTTAAATTGTTAATACACTTCATGTGTATAAATTACCTGATTACCTATAAAAAAAAGTAATTCTTTCTTCTCTCGAGTGCAATGTAAAAATTTATTCTAGAAATTTATTCCAACGTCTCTATTTCGGATTAAAATCAAAGAATTATGAAGTTCATGGTTCTTATGTGGAACATGCTTTATAAATTTTACACTTTCTCTTGAAACCCATAAAATCTAAGTTTTATTTTTATGATCGCGCCTAAATTTCCCTCTCGAGTGCTGGAATTGACTAGTATCTAATCATTCAATTAGTACCGATTAATTGAAAGCATTGAATCAATAACACAAATAACGGAAAGGAAAATTTCATAGAAATAACTAAAATAAAATAAAATCATATCCTCTAGTTTTGGCTAATCAAACCATAGATTAGTTCATGAAGAAAACCATACAAATAATCAAATTCGAATAAAATAGCATAGAGAAGAGAATTAAAACACTAGCTTTGCTAGATCTTCAATCTCCTTTGCGATGTTCTTGATGTCTCCTTGATTTCTTGATAATTGCCCTTGTTTATAACATCTTGAAGTCCGAAGAAGAATTGGAGTTGAATTTGGCTTGAAAAGAAGTCCAACGCAAATAACATACCCTAGCTGTCCAGCGGCGCTGCATTGATGTGGAAATTCAGAAACAGTGGCACTACGACGCCCAATTTCGGGTAGAGAATTGAGTACTGCACATCTTTTAATATCATTAAAAGGGTTACAACTTTGCTTCATATATCATTTTCCAACTCGAATGTTTACTATTTCAAAAATGGGTTTCAATTTCCGACTAACAATCCGGAACATATTTGTGCGATTGAAAATTGATTTGTGAAAATATTTTGATAATATTTCACTTCTTTTTGACTTCTAATTGCATCCGGATGACTCTTAGCAATCTTCAATTATCATTTCCTGGTCTAAATCAAATATTGAAAATTTCCAATTTAGTCTTCAAACTTTAGATTTCACCCTTTTTCGTTATTCACTTATTTCTTTCATTTAGGGTGCGTTTGAACCACATTATTTTGAAAGATAGTAGATTGATGGAAAATGTGCGGTTGAAAAGGAAGGAAAAGTTATTGATGTGATGGAAAATGTTATTTTATTGAAGAATGCGTGGTTGAAAATGAGTAGAAGAATGCTATCGTGGGCTTAGTCTCCAATCATCAAGTTTCATCAAACCAGCATCAACTTCTCATTGATTCATGCCATCGTTACTATTTTTGCCGAGTTTTACACCATTCTTACCAATTCACCTAACCTATAAAACAACATTAAAACATACATTAAAACGTTCTAAAATCTCTTAAAGACAATCAAAGTAACAAGTTTAAGAGGCAATAAAACAATGAGTAAACCATACTAATCAAATATACGTTCCCTTCAAAGTATTATACAAAAAGGTTGAAAAATTAAAATCCAGCAACCATCATGGTGATTTAATTCAAGTTCTTGCAAACCAATTACTCCTCTTTTGTTATTATAAAATCGTCAATACCCCAACATAAATCTCAAGCAAGTTCATGTTATAAAACCCTCAAAAATAATAAAGAGAAACCTCGAAACCATGAGCCATAATCACCTGCCCAGAAGTTCAGTTTGCAGCTTCTTGTTTTCTACTTCTCTTCGGTTCCTTTACTTTCTCTCTCACTTGGACTCAATTGGGAGTAAGTAGGAGCAAATCTCTTAATTAGGTGGTATATATAAAGTTTTGAAGGATTGGGGTTGTGATACGTTCTTAAGGACTAATAAAATTGTTGTTTAGAGGCAAATGTTACAAGCATGAGGTGGCTCCTTGTAGTAAAAATCTGATTTTGCACTTATCCTTGAAGGAGTTATATGTGACTAAGAATGTGTATATAAAGTCTTAAAGGAGTTGGAGACGTGAGGAATGCTTAGGAGTGAAGGAATTTGCTATTAAAAAGGCATGAAGTCCATGCATGAGGTGGCTCATTGAGTAAAATCTGATTTTGTACCTTTCTTTGCAGGTACAAATCTGGTGTTCTTGACTATTTTAATATGTTTACAACCTGTTTTACTTGCCCTAATATCTGAAAATATTTTATTGAACTAATTCCTTAACCGTTCATTCGATTACTTACACGATTGACACCCAATTCTCTACCGATTTCAACGATCTGCACTTCAATATTTATAACTTCACATGAACTTTATATTAATACATTGTGATCAAGTCACTTCATGCCTTGTGCCCCAAATATGTTTACTTACCTAGAGTTTAGGGTAAACTTGATTAATCCAAATCAAAATTGTGTAACCTTATCGATATTAATTGCATTACTTCCAAGATTACAATTGCTTAACAAATCAATATCCAACACATCGATTAATGTCATTTCCAGGTCAATGGAAAATTCACAACTTAGGTCGGGAAAGTCGAATATTAATACCATATAAAAATATGAAAACCTCAATGACCGAATGTACCATTATAAGAGAGAGCAATTATGAACTATCGATGCAAATGCAAATGGCAATGTAAATAGCATGTGATGCATGAATTTTATTGGCCAAGTAATGTGAAGTTCGTGGTATTACATTGAACCTCGTCGTGCCATGTAAGAATGCTCGCCATTTAGCAGATTGGTCAAGAAGGTATTGAAGCTAGAGCTGGTCACTTTGTGCTGGACGCGGGACATATTGTGGACATCTCCCCTGGGTTTTAGATTTCTTTTAGGTATCAGCTACTAAATCCAGAATAACTGCATTTAAAATAGAAATGATAACAGTGGCTTGTTATGTTGCTTCCAGTCTGCCTTCTCAAAAAATTAGCTACTTTTGGCAGAATTTTTGCATTTGAATTGCAAATTCCAGAATAGAATTACATCATTCTTTTTTTTTTCCCCTCTCTGTATATGTGTCTGTTTATATGTGGAATAATGCTACCTAACACTAGGTAAATGTAGGAATATGGGACTGACCTATCATACAATGCCACCTAAACTGGTGTAATAGAACCACTTGTTCTGAATAGCATTACTCTTGTTTGTTGGTGTGCAATGTGTCTATATTGAAATGTATATCTGTTCCTTTATACAAAAAAATTACAGGTATTTGAGATCCAAAAATTAGCGGCTGAATTGGGGTTGAAATGTATATCCACATACAAGCTTGACGCGCTGAAATCTGTCCAGCGGAAGAGTGAATCTGATAGAAAGGATACTCCACAATGTGGTAAGAAAATTGAAAGCATTGGAATTTCAGATTCTCTGGCAGCAGGAATAGAGAAAATACCATGCACGGCTATAGGTGGCACACAGGGTGAGTTATTTCCTCAATAACACAACTATTTCTGTTTATGACTGGAAAATCATAAATTTTGTGGCTCTACATGAGTCTTTGGCTGATTAGTTATGTCTAGGCTGGTTTAACCCTGGTGCACCTTGTTGCATTAACAATACATGTTCCTGGAAACTACATGTCCTACTTTACTAAACCAGTTAGAGTCGAACGCGCATTGCACGTTATTTTGAAATACATTATAAGTGCTGTAAAAGTAATATTTGATATCAATTTGTTGGGAGGATTTGATGAGTCTCTAATGAACTAAAGAAAATAAGATTTAGAATAGAAATTTAAGAGAAGAAAATTGTACTCTTAAAATTTAACATCTATGATTCAAATTTTTTGTGATGATGAAATACTACAAATAAGCGACTTTTTTATTCTACATTTGGTACATAAAAATTATTTGCTAATATATGAATTTAAAACGATTAAAATTTCTTGATACATGAATATAAATAAATTCATCTATAATAACTCTAGATTCACGTAGATCAAGATTCATTGAGTCTAGATTAATGTGAATATTAATTAATTGAAAATTTATAATGCGAAATTCATACATGATAAGGATTTTGTAGTTTTTATTATGTATTGAAAAACGAAAAGTACTGTATTACTGAAATAATTTAATTATAGTAGGGTTAAACTCGTGCAAAAAAATGATTCTCAATTGATGTGATATTGAATATATTATAGATTAAGGTAGATTTATATGGAATAGATTTAGGCACTCGAATAATTCATTATTACGTCATTATTCTTCCACCTAATATATGCTACCGGATTAAAAAGATGTAGTTTTTGAGTCTGAAGCTACACATTAGTAGGGCATTATAAGAATTCAAATTGATAACTTTATATGACGAGTACATTGAAGTGGAAATATAAGTAAACATGTCTCTTCTCTGTTCAGAGTTTTGAAATTGGCTATTATCTAGGTCTTTACAGGGTCGAAAGGTTGGAGGTTTGAGACTAAAGTCTGAACCTGTACCCTGAGTTCGGAAACTGCAACTTTTGATTAATAATTTAATATGCTAATTGATGCATTCTAGAATCCATAGTCAAAATGAATAGACAATCCTAGGCTTTGGTTTTAGATTAGCCATCATGTCCGTTCTTTTTGTTTTATATAAACCAACAAGAAATAAGGAGTAGAAAACTATTAATGCTGCAATTGGAGAAAGATAGTTGACATTTTGAGAGAAATTTCACTTACTATGGGGTGGGGAAGATGTTTGTAGCTATAAGATAACTGTTAGAGACTATTTCCTAAAATAGTCTAGTAAATAGGTTTAGAGTGTAGCCCTAATTTTTATCCCAAAATAGCATGAGCTACTTGTATATATAAACATATTGTTCTATGAATAAAGAGGAGAAATACCTAGAGTTATTACATGGTATCAGAGCCAGCACCGGTCTCCTTCTCCGGCTCCTCAGTTCAGTCGCGCTCCTAGGTTTTTCTGCCCAGACTGGAGGAGTAAAGGTCCAGTCGCACGACCACCGGTCTCCTTCTCCAGTGCACTCTCAGTTCAGTCGCGCGCTAGGGTTAGTGTTGCCTATTACCCTCCGCCGTTCAGCCCCCTTTAACAGCGCCGCCTGCACCAGGAGGGTCGCCAGTCACAGCCGCCTGCACCGGAGGAGTCCCCGTCACCATTCAGCCTCCGGTCACCGTTCAGCAAGGATTTTAAGATTTTGGGGTTCTCGTTCATCTTTTCTTCAGCCAGTTGTTTGGAAAATTTGTGCCCTCATTTTCATCCAACTATTTGGGAAATCTGTTGGGCTTTCTGGTTCGAGCTTTGGGTACTGGAAATTACAGACTTTTGGGTTTTTTGGTTTAACATATACGCTTCAACTTCATCATTTGCTCAGGTTCGAGTTCTTCAAGTATTTTAACTCAGTTGTGATATTTTGCTTTGTTATTTGCTTGATATTTGATAAATGAAGGATAAGTCATCTGTTGTATCGGATGTGATTCCTATGATGTCAAAAATGACTGAACATAGACTTAACAGATCTAATTATTTAGATTGAAGTAAAACTGTTAGATTGTATTTGCAGAGTATTGCTATGGATAATCACATAACTGATGAACCACCTAGTGATAGTTCGAAGCCTCATAGCTAAGAGAGAATGCTCGTCTGTTTTTGCAAATACGTAATTCTATTGAGAGTGCGGTGGTCGGTTTGATAAATCACTGTGAA
>CAIGRL010221933.1:0-10654 GCA_903798325.1 Fraxinus xanthoxyloides
ACATTTGACTAGTTTGGTATACTGTTTAAGTTTGGAGGTCTATTACCATTGACATATTAATGTGTTTGAAATTTAGTTAGACTTATTGATTTTCGATACAATATCTAATTAGATTTGATACTTGTATTTTAGGAATAATGTAAGAATAAACGAGAGTACATAAATGCATTGTTAAGTTATATGGTGATGAGTTGAGATACCAGCTATCGTATAGAAATTAATGGTAGTTAGATTAATACGCTCACCAAGTTCTCAAGTCTATTACTGTACAAGCACTAATTATATTTGACACTTGGTTCATTTCAAGATGTTCATTTCTGGGTGCTTATGTGTAAGTTAATGTTTAGAAATGTAGAGACCCTGAACACTTATGAAACATACCTTTGAATTCTTTTAAGCCAAAATAGATAGGAGAAGAGTATTTGTATAAACTAGAGAGAGAAGACGATCTCACTGAGATTTTTATGCCGAAACAGAGATGAGAAGAAATAGATTGTGTGTACACTAAATAATCGGCTTTCACTCGAATGGAGATAGGCATAGAGTGAGGGATATTTATGAAATGAATGAATGACAAAAAAACAAAATAATGCAATCAGCAGTCATTAATTTAGTACGCAGTATTGAATTGTACAGGTGATACAGTCTAGGAAATTTCAAAGTTTTTCCTTCTTTGCAACAGAGTATTATTGAATAGGTGTGGCGGTTACAACATAAAAAACTAGTATACTAACACTTAAAATTGTCCCACGTGCATGTTGATGGGCCTCATTTTGAATAAACAATTACATTATTACACCTCGCACTGAATGGAAAAAGTAAATCTTCCAAATGGTTTATCAAGCAGATGATTGTGATCAGTGGCTGAAATTTGTCTGAATAGAGTCGGTCCATGGAGCTATTTAATATACCATTGGCATATTAATGTGTTTGAAATTTACTTAGACTTATATGATTTTCGAAACAGAATCTAATTATATTCGATACTTGTATTTTAGGAATAATGTAAGAATATACGAGAGTACCTAGATGCATTGTTAAGTATCACATTGCATGTATATTGAGAATACTAATTTTAGTTTCCTCTTCGTTAGTTAAATATGGTGATGAGTTGAGACACCAGTTATCATATAGAAATTAATGGTAGTTAGATTAATACGCTCACCAAGTTCTCAAGTCTATTATTGTACAAGCGCTAATTATATTTGACACTTGGTTAGCCTCGTACAGTGACTGAAATAAAAAGTCAGTCACCTACGAGCTCAGATACTATTTAAAATATGCATTTTAGGAATGGGCATAGCAAGTGAATAAATGTAGTTATGTGTTGGATCCATAACCACTTTCATGTGGCCTGATTGGTTAATTTAGGCCCAACTATCCGATGCATCAACATGTTATACACGTGTTAATCAACATTGACATTCACTACTAATACATTTGACCTTGTCCATTTATGGAAACAGCAGGGTAGGTAATGAAATGGTAAAGTTCAAACACTAACACCACTCCATTGGATCCGTACCGGCCATCTACCACTTTCATGTGATCCAATTGGCTATGATACATTGATACACTTATTAATCCAGAAGACGATATCCATTAAATATACCTTTGAGTTGTCATGATAATTATATCAACTCAAATATAATAATTGGCAGGCAAAAGCTAATGGATTAATAACCAGTAGTAGGCTATAATTGTTCTTAGAATTTATATTTTTCAATGGTCTCAAAAACGTAAAGCGTGGAATCCAATCTTTAGACTGGGCAAGGCCTAGGCATAAAAATACATTTTCTTATTTTTTTATATTATTTTAAATTCTTAATCATTTTAAAAATTATTTAATAGTCAAAATAAGACATATCAAACATCTAAAATTATGAAATACTTAATTCCTACAATTCTCAAGCTAAATTATTGTTCAAAGCTTCAACTTTCAACTAGATAAGTCACAATTGAAATTAAGTAATTCTATTTATCGTCATGAGGATGGAACATCGTTGTTGTGTCAACCCATTATCCTCACATTTCTCACTCTTTCTCCTCCCCTCTTTTAAAAAAATTGAACGGTTGAATCCCATTATTCCACATCGAATGCCACATTACCGATTTTCCATTATCAAAATGATAAATAGCAATATTGAAGTCATTTAAAAACTTAAAACTAAATTCAAATAAAGGCTTATAAAAAAAGTAAAAAATAAAAACAAATTAATAAATTTCTACTAGGAGCTCATTGCTCAGGTGTAACATTTTTCCCGAGCCCCGTGCCTAGGCACCACTTATGCAAGCTTTTTAAGAACACTGATATGTTTGTGACTAAAAAATATAGATTGGAAAATGCTGCAAAAAATTATAATTTATAATGTAACATACAAGTAAAATGTTACACATTTGTTACTTTTTCATTAAGAGCAAACACACAACCCCACACACACATAATTCATTATTTCTTGATCTTAATTAACAAACGTGGCACTTCCCAAATTTTAAAAGCCAAATTCCATGAAAGAAACACCAATTTCTGGATTTCTTTTATTTGTGACTTTTTGGCCTTGGGACGCATCTTCTCAATGATTTGGAATAATATTATATAAAACCATTAGTTTGTCTATAAAGAGAGAAACGTCTCTTCTTTGGATAGAGGTAGGGATAGATAATAATGCTCAGACTCTCCATTCTGGCTGGAGTACTCATGTTGACATGACATGGCTACAATACATATCGGATTCTTCAAGTTTCAACCACGCATGATAAGAAATCTTTAGAAAATTTGTAGATTTACCTCACCGATAGTATGTCTGGAGATGGAAGATGTCTATAAAGAAAATACAGGTTGGCGCTTATGGTCTTTGGTCCAAAACAAATCCGTGCTGGTCGTCTGTTATGTTTACTTGGAACCCTAAAATGATGAAGAAGAAGGGAGCGCGGGAGGAGATTTGGGTTTAATTGGAGCCTGGGCCATTTTTAATATGGTTATGAGTGGGCTAATAGTTTTATGCTACAAACACTTTATTTTAATAAAATGTTCATATAATACAACTAATCGTTTTTTTAATATTTTTTTTTACAATCATCATTTCTAATTCAAAAAATACTGCAATATCAAAGTAAAACTAAAATCTAAAAGATAAAATTGAAGTTTGAAAGACGAACCCAATACCTATGTCAAAAATTTAGACTTTTTTTTTTTAGCTACGTCCCTATATCCCATATTTTAGAAAATAAAAGATCCAATACTTAGATACATACCCGTACCCGAGTCTCGGCGGCAACATAGGGAATAGAGAGTGACAGTTAAGTATGAAATGAATGAGATCAATTGCTGGAATTGGTGCGATTAGAACAGCGTGGATTCATTCCATTGAGCTCTCTCCTCCCTTCTCCCTTCTAAGTAGTTCTGATATTAGTGGTACTTTACAATTGATTAGTTTGGTACGCTGATTAAGCTGAGAAGTTTATTCTTATAGAGATATTAATGTATTTTAAACTTATTTAAACTAATACAATCGTTGAGCTTAGAAATTAGTTTCCGTATGAACAATTGGTAAGTCACGTACGGTGATCAAGTTGAGAAATTAGAATTGTAAAAGCTTTGATAATAATTAGGAAGGGTAACTTGGGAATAAATACGTGTAAATAAAAGTATTTTTAAATATAAGACAGCATAATGATAATACTAATGGTACAGTGCACTAAGTCTGTTAGCTAGGTACGACAATTGAGCAGAGAAGTCAATTACCGTGCGTATACTAATGATGTATGTTACTTAGATTAACATGGTCATCAAGTAGAGAAATCGATTATCACATGAGCACTGATTATGTTTGATACTTGGTGAGTCTTTGATGAGAATATTACTTCTACTAAAAGACTGGTTGTGACAGTTATATGCCATGGGGAATATTTTCCATTGTTGAGTCAATTTTGAAATGAGTGATTATGTGACTTGGCCCAATTTTATTTTAACATTTTCATCGAAAATCAAATAACAGAAGTTTTAGCATATGTGGCTGGTATTTGCATCAAAACTAATACTTTTCAAATTCCATGTTGATGAAAGATGATCAGAAAATTGAGATGCAAATAAACAAAACTATTGTTGAGAAAGATGCAAGGGAGCCCAAAACAAATTAGAGCAAACAATACAACTACCAATAAAATATAGCAAATTATTATTAAAAACAAGAAAATTGATAAACTAACTTCAAAATTGAGCCAAAACTTGAGTTTAGAAAAGGAAAAAAGAAATGGTGTAAGTTTAAATTAAAACTAGATTTAATTGTCTACTCAATTGCAATGGTTGAATGACAATATGGTTCAATAATACTCGTTCACCCAGCTTAAGGATTTTCCATTCACAATTGTGATTACAATGGATTAATTGGGTATGATTTAAATAACTAACAGTGATCAATAATTGTCTAATCGGGTGGGTCTAATATGGTTGTATCTTTTCAATTGGAATATTTTAAGTTTTACAAGGGTTGGATAAATTTAAATTAATTCATTTTCAGATTTTTTTAAACGGTTTGCTGATTTGAAATGGTAAACAGAAATTTAAACCCAAACCAAACTACTTCGAAGTTATTTGGTTCGCTTCAAAATCAAAACATTAACGGATCATGTAGACCCAAACCAACGATTTTGATTTTAAACACTAATATTTCAAAATCAAAACATATATAGATCATCTCAGATCAGTGGTTTCAATTTGGTTTTCAGGTTTTATTGTTCAGCAACATGAGACTTGTAAACTAATATTTTTGAACTTGTCCTACGTGCATGTTAACGGTCCTATTTGAATTAGAAAATAACCTTATACACCTTGTATAGCTGAATGCAAAACCTAAATTGGCTACATGATTTTATCAAGCAAATGATTGTTATCAAAGGCTGAAATTGATCTGATTTGAAAAGCTGTTAAGTCACTCCATTAAAAATACATCGAAGTGATATTTACTTGTTCACCTTTGGGAATACTAGCTACTTTGAAGTATTGCTCCATATCCCATAGGAAGTTTTCCAACTCTTTGGTATTATGGGCACTGTTGAACTGTTTGGGTTCATGGACACGAATTTTGAAACACTCACCGTATCTTGCATAGTAGTACTATATAAGGCCAATTTCAGCAAGGAAAGTTTACTCTACAGGGCTTCGAACCAAGTCTTTGTGTTATTAGCATGATCCAACAAATATTTCATGAACGAAGATTGTCGTTCATCAATATTGCTGGCATACTCTTCAAATTGTGCTCTCAATTCTATGTGCATATCAATATGTGCATGGATTTGTGCAGCCAAACTGACCACATTGTCATTCATAGGAGCACCAACAAAATCCAACGCTTCTAAATTGTAGCCATGCCTGCATATGAAACCCAGTAATTGCAATACTTGTGCTGATACTAGTTATCATAGGAATGAATACACGGTAAATTACTTAGCCAAATTTCTGCCTATGATGGCACTAAGGTTTCACTCAGTCAGCCTATGAATTTCCGCAGCGCACAAAAGGAATGAATTCTACTTGATAAAGGTAGTTATGCGAAGGAAAGCAAATATTTATGGGTAAACATCTTACTCATTTTATTATGTCACAATAATACAAGAACTCAAAGGAAACACTGAAGGAACACAATACAACTGTGCCCCATCAGGCAGAACCTTCAAATATACAACCAAAATTCACATGCAGTTAACACCCTTAATTTCCAAAAGTAAATCAACCTATTATGGCCAACACTGCCTCCTATGCCATTTCCCAGCAATTGAACAATATTTCCACTTGTATGGACCAAGAAAATGGCCTAGCACATGTGTCAACACGTGCTTGTTGTGGACACCCAAATTTGTGGACTAGAAAACACTGAAAAGCAAGCGGTATCCGTCTTGCCTTTCTAAATTCTACCAACCCACAAAATCTTGACACCACCAAACTTAAGCAACACATCCACAAGCTAAATCCCACATTCGCCATGCCTTCGAGATCTCGAATGTGCAGATCGACACACTTGTCCGCAAGCATGAGGGAAAGCGTGCCCATGCCATCTTGCATGTCAACCTTTAAGGGTCTGACAAACTTTCCCGACCAAAAGAGTATGATGTCCTTGTCAGAATAGAATCTAAGAGTGTGTTCATTAGAGATTAAAATCCAATTAAATTGAAAAAATAACCGTTATTGGGTCCAAATCGTCTAATAAAAGTCAGCAATAACGGCTAGTTTTTCAATTTTAATCCGATTTTAATATGTACCGAACACGCCTTAAATACTCTTTTCATAGGTTGCATCAATCTTGCTATCACCCTTCCATTGGACAATGTTCGAGGATCCAAAATCTTTGTTACCTCTTTATTATACTGGTCTAATCATTGGAAGAGCCATCTTAACCTGCAATTGATCTTCACTCATCAAAATTTCATTGAACATCTTTAGATAACTTACGTGGAAGATAGGAAGAACCTTTAAATGATCAAGTAGCTTCAGTTGATATGCTACTTTTACAACATGTTTAATTACTTCGAAGGGACCATTATACTTTTGAACCAGCCAATGATGCACTGTCTTGCAACTAATCTTCTTCCAAAATTGGGGAATTAATTTCAACGTCAAGGTTTATGAATCCAAAACACCCGACTTCCTTAACACTTTGAGGAACGTACTCTCTCGATCGGGAATATGGAGAGGTGGACTACGAGAACAGAAAAAACACAAGAATTATAGATTCTTGGAATTCCACTTGGAAGAGGCAATTGTATAAGATCGAAAAGCTGGTGGGTACAACATATTAGAGATTGCAGGAATTAGAACAATGGGAACTAGTGGAATTCGCAAGGCTAGAATCAGGCTCGAATCCATATTGTCTATAGTGGAAGTAACTAGTTTGGTCCCGAAATTTTTCTGGGTTTCTCCGTAAACAATTATTGGTGTTCTTTATTGCTTTCCATATTAAAAACTGCGGTATTCAAATATAGGGAAATTGGATGTGTATGCTTAATCATTTAGAAACTATTAAAAAGTAACTTGTTGTTTTTAATAGAAATAATTCCGCACGTAGGTTTAAAACATAAAACAGATAATTAATAACCATTCGGTAACTTTGTAGCCGTGAATTTGGTTGTCCGTAACTTTCATTCTTTTTTATTGATAGTTAAACATATCAATTATTGTCTTGAGATCAGTTACCGGGAAATATAACAATTTAAATGGAAATTGTGGAGTTTAAATTACCAAACATAGAGAAAATCGTCATTATAGAGAATGAGAGTCAAATAGTTGTGCGTTTTGCACACATCGTTCTTTTTCTACAAGGCCTATTTTGTGACCTGACCAATGTGATGTAACTAATAATCTCAATTAGGTTCTATTTCATAAAAGTACTCATATCCAAATGGCCCAAATTAATGTTTGATCTAACACGGTTAGAACAAAGGACTGCAATGAGAAAATGGGGCTTTTCAATTTTATTTGTGAATTGACATTCTTAAATATTAAAGTGCGTGAACTTTGACGAGATATGGACATTCCTGGTTTATATGTTACCGGCATGTGGAATAAAATTCATCGAGTGGATAGACATAATTAAAGATATTATGCAGCTTTAAAGAGCAGATGAATTCTAAATTCTAGCCTTACCAAAGATTTTTTTTGGGGGGGGGGGTGGCGGCAATGCTTACTTCAAATTAGAACTTGGAATGTTTGAAATGATAAACTACAATGTCCGAATACTTTTTTGAACTTAAAATGTGCACCATGTTGATAATTGGATATCAATGCAAGTATTCAAACTAGTAAATATGTTTTACTATTTAGATTTTAGTTGCTTCATGGAAATCTACAAAATAACTTGAGATTTGAAATATTAAATTAGAACTTTCTATAAAGCTAGAAGGAAGCACGACGGCTTCAAAGTTTTTTTCTAATTGGTGACAACTTGTGCCTATAACATCGTTTGATCTAGATAGCTAGCTACAAATGGAATGACGCAGAATGTCTTGTGTACAGTGGTGTGTCTCAACATAGACGTCACAAACATAATGTCATTAACCAATTAATTTGAAATGGAACAATACGAATTGTTATATATAAGAATACCCTATTGGATTCATTTACAAATGGGTTACCTCAAGAGTGAATAAATTGTGCATCAAGTAAAATGGGTGTAAAGCCTAAACTAATGGGTTGGATTAATGGAAACCTAACCCGATGGTTAAAGATACCGACAAACTACGTTCAATAGGAAACTAGTTATGATTGACTCGATGAGAAGTACTTCGAAGTTTTTACTTAACCCATTTTCTATTATGCAAACAAGTGTTTCCTACCAAATATTAGTCATGATAGCTATACTTTTAATGATGACTATATCTCATAAATAGAACAAGTGGAGTATTGTAGGGTACTCTTTATAAAGCATCACCTATATGAGTGTGAAGTTGGGTGGTTCTATGACATTTTTATTTAGGCAAATTCTCTAGCATACTTGCTGAACAAAGAAAGTTCAGGCCAAAATAATAAATGCAATAGAGAAACAAAATTTGATATGAGAGATAACGTCTTCGATTTATTGTCTAGATTTACTATCATGGTCAATAATTCAAAATGTTGTATTCCCTTATTAACCAAATGAGTTCTATAGATTCTTACGAAGTAAGGTTCAAAGCGAAAGCTACTGATCCTACTAGATTATGTTTGTTTGTACTCTTCTTTGTGATTTATGTTTTGAGTTGACTTCATCCGTTAACGTGAGAGACTTTTTTGAATTAATAGTTTAATATACACTATTTAAATGTGTGAATTGGAAAAGTCTCCAATGGGTCACGCTTTAAATAAGGTACGGTCTACACTATTAAATTTGAAATGGTGTGTTATAATGGACAAATTAATTAGTGCCAGGAGACATATGAAAAAGCTAATCCAATTTACTTAGCCAAATAGCTGCCTATGATGGCACCAAGGTTTCACTTAGTCAACGCGCACAAGGAATGAAGTCCACTTGATAATGGTATTTATGTAAAGGAAAGCGAATATTTACGGGTAAAAATCTTACTTATTTTAATTACTCCACAATAATACAAGAACTCAAAGGAAACACTGAAGGAATACAACACAATCATGCCTCATCAGGAAGAACCTTCAAATATATAACCAAAATTCACATGCAGTTAACACTCTTAATTGTCGAAAGGATAAATCAACTCATTACCGCCAAAACTGCCTCCTATGCCATTTCCCAGTGATTGTGCATACTTTCCAACTGTATGGACCAAGAAAATGGACTAGCACATGTGTCAAACACGTGCTTGTCGTAGACACCCGAATTTGTGGACTAGAGTACACTGAAAAGAAAGCGGGATCCGTCTTGCCTTTCTAAATTCTGCCAACCCGCAACACCTTGACACTGCCAAACTGAAGCAACACATCCACAAGCTAAATCCCACATTCGACAAGCCCCTGAGATCTTAAATGTGCACATCAACATACTTGTCCGCAAGCATGAGGGCAAAGCTTTACCATGCCATCTCGCATGTCAACCTTTAAGGGTCTGACAAACCTTCCCGACCAAAAGAGTCCGATTTCGTTGTCGGAATAGAATCTAAATACACTTTGAACTTACGTGAAAGGTAGGAAGAACCTTTAAATGATCAGGTAGCTTCAGCCGATAACTACCTTTACAACATGTTTAATTACTTCAAAGGGACCATTATACTTTTGAACCAGCCCACGAGTCACTCTTAATCTTCTTCCAAATTTGGGGAGTTAATTTCAACATCAAGGTTCCTGAATCCAAAACACTTGACTTCTTTAACATTGTGAGGAAGGTACTCTTTCGGTCGGGAATTGGGAGAGGTAGATTACAAGTACAGGAAAAGTACAAGAATTTGAGCTTGGAATTCCACTTGGAAGAGGTAATTGTAGAAGATCGAGAAGCTGGTAGCTACACCATATTTTAGAAACTACAAGAATTATAACAATGGGAATTAGTGGAACTTGCTTGGCTGGAATCATACTGTATAGTGGAGGTAACTGGTTTGGTCTCGAAATTTTTTCGAGTTTCTCCGTCAACAATTATTGGTGTTCTTTATTGCTTTTCGTACTAAAAAATGTGGTTTCAAACATAGAAAAAGTTGTATGTGTATACTTAATCATATGCTTAATCGTTTAGAAACTATTAAAAAGTGACTTGTTATTTTTACGCAGGGTTTAAAACTAAAAACGGATAATTAATAATCATTCGGTAACTTTGTAGCCATCAATTTGGTTGTCCGTAACTTTCATTCTTTTTTATTGATAGTTAAACATATCAATTATTGTCTTGAGATCAGTTACCGGGAAACATAACAATTTAAATGGAAAATATGGAATTTAAATTACCAAACGGACCTGCAAGGAAAATTCGTATCGAAAATTGTTTGACCCTTCAAATTATCTCTGAAAATTACGTAAATGTGTACTCGACACGGTCAAAGTGCACAATTTATTTCAATTTCTTAGGTTGTCAAAATCTTTACATGCACGTAGATTGTTCTCTGGTAAACTCATCGAAGTCCATGGAAAATTGGCATATTATTCGAGCATGGAAAGAAAGATGGAGTTGTTGATTTAGACTGTAGAATATTATTCCATCAAGTATAAATTCTTGAAAACGTA
>CAIGRL010221946.1:0-11509 GCA_903798325.1 Fraxinus xanthoxyloides
ACCTTAACAATGGCTTCTCTCTGCCACCAAAAACTTCTTTCAACCACCACCTTAATATTATCTGCATGAAAACTCAGCCTACCCATGTGGCAAAGAGTTCTATTTCTCAGTCATTACAAGCGCAAGAACTAGTGACCTCCAAACCCTCAAACTTCGTATTTCCTGAATTCAATTTTGATGAGTACATGAAAATGAAGGCAAAACTGGTGAACAAAGCTCTAGATGAGGCAGTTCCATTGCAAACTCCAATCAAAATCCATGAGGCCATGAGGTACTCTCTTCTTGCTGGAGGAAAACGCGTCCGGCCTGTATTATGCCTTGCTTCTTGTGACATAGTAGGAGGAGAAGAATCCATAGCTATCCCCATGGCTTGTTCTGTTGAGATGATCCACACAATGACACTCATTCATGATGACCTCCCGTGCATGGACAACGATGATCTGCGCCGTGGAAAGCCCACTAATCACAAGGTTTTCGGGGAAGAAACTGCAATTCTTGCGGGTGATGCACTATTGTCCCTTTCTTTTGAACATGTAGCAGCCAAGACTCCAAGAAATGTATCACCCGAGAGAGTGGTTCGAGCCATTTCAGAACTCGGCTCCGCAGTTGGATCACAAGGGCTAGTTGCAGGGCAAATGATGGACATAGCCAGTGAGGGGAAACAAGTGAGTTTGGAAGAATTGGAGTATATTCATGTGCACAAGACATCAAAGTTTCTAGAGGCATCAGTTGTTTGTGGGGCAATTTTGGGTGGAGGGCATGTGATTGAAGTTGAGAGGCTAAGGAAATATGCCAGATGCATAGGCTTGCTTTTTCAAGTTGTGGATGACATTTTGGATGTTACCAAGTCATCTGAGGAATTGGGAAAGACGGCCGGCAAGGATTTGGGGAGAGACAAGGCTACTTATCCAAAGCTTTTGGGACTAGATAAGGCCGAGGAGTTTGCCGAAGAACTGGTGGCTAAAGCCCTGGAAGAGCTCAGTTACTTTGATGCTTCCAAGGCCGCGCCACTCTATCATTTAGCTAATTATATCGCGCACCGCCAAAACTAATTTCCCAGTTAAAGGAAAAAGACGTTAATTTCTTTGTGATTTTCTGTTTTCTTCTCCATATGGTTTGGAGATTATTTTTGTACAGAAAAGTTGTCTTGAATTCAAACGAACAGGGGAAGTGATTGATGTGATCAAATGATATGAACATACAATCATGCTTCATGTACCCAACAATAACACACATGGGTGAGTAATTTTTTTAACTTTTTTATGAATCTTGCTACAAAAACATAATGGATAACATAAGGAATGACCAAACAAATGTGAGGTGGTGTCAGTCCCTATGTCAAACTTTTAAACACTTAGGCAAAATCCCCTTTTTATTGAGGTGGGTGGGACGTGGAATCCACATCATGTGAGAGGGTGTGGCTACCCGTGTACATTTGGCTTAATTCAAGAACGTATACACTCTTCGATAGTATGATTAACCCCCTAACTAGTTTATGAGTACGAGAAAAATGTATAGAAAATATACTTGGCATGTTTTCATTAGAAGAGAAAAATAAAGATAAATAAGCAAATAGAGTGCTACCACGTTAACACCCTGGTTTTTTTTTCTGGCCAAAAATCTTGCACCTGCAACTTTTTTCTTAAGCCCATGTTTGGTAGTCATTTTTTTAGAAAAATATTATTTTGAATAATGAATTTTTGAAAAATGTGTGATTAGAAGTAGGAAAAATTTTAAGTTTACGTGAAAAATATTTTATTGTATGAGTTTATGGTTTAGAGTATGTAGAAAAAAAGAATTTTGAAAGAATGAAAGACAAAAAAAGGCTAAATGCTTTCCTCTCCCTATGGTTTGGAGGGTATTTGTGAATTGTATACCTTTTTTTTGTTGTAAAATCTTGGGCAACTTGACCATTGGGTAGAAGTAGAGGAACTCGACCAAGTTCAAGTACGATCATGAGACAAATAATAGAAATAGACTAAAGTTATCTTTAATAAAGATGAAAAAAAAAAATTACAGGATTTTTAGATAAAACACAAAAATCTTTATTAAAAATAAAGTTTACTCTATTTTTGCCATTTTCTTATAACTTAGTCTTGTAACCTATAAAGAAAATTTTGTCAAAAATTAAGCTGATGAAACTTTTTGAGAGTGTGTCCCTATTTGATTCAACTGATAAGATTGATTAAATCTAAATCATAGTAAATAATTAATATTAATCACACAATTTATATAATCCACAACTTTTCTCATAAAAGATCTCTCTCTTTGGATGTGTGTTCTGTACTCTCCGATTCTCCTTTTAACAATGGCTAAAAAAAACTACTTTTCACATTCAACGTGAAAATAGCCAGTCATTTGAAATTTTATTCCCCTTAAACCCTAAGGTGCTCTAATTTTTATTTTTTTTTGGATTGTCAGATTTCGTTGTTCGTATTTCGTATCGAACTAAATTGTTACGGTAGGCGCAATCGTGATGTCCAAAATTGAATTTTCAAGAATCTCAAACCTCAAAGATAAAGAATGCGAAATAAAGTATTCAGTCCATTTTTCATTATTTTGGACTCTTTAAATAGAGACACATTTTCCACTAAATCCTAAAAAATAGGATACGCAATCCCACTATAACGTAAACCTATGCCCATGAATCCTACTACTTTGACTTCTTCGAAATAAAACCGTGAAAGACTAAAACATTACAATATGAAAATAAAAATAAAAATAAACTAATTAACTTAAATGTCCTCAACTCATGATGGATTTTAAAAATCTTTCTAAATTTAGGTGTTCTTATTTGAGATTTTAATGAATTTTCATTAAAATTTAGGTGTATTTTAATAAAATTCAATAAAATCATTTAAATTTAGGTATTATAATTGTTGAATTTATAAAGATTTCATTAATAGATTAATTTTAAAATATTTAGATGAATTTCAAGTTTAAAAATACATATAATCAAATCTTTTGAAATTTCACCATATTTGATGAGATTTTTATGGAATTTGTGAAAATATATTTAAATCTAAGAAATTTATTATGATTTATAATCTTTTAAAATCCATTAAAAAATTTTTAAATAATAAAAAGTAGCTTGTAACCTCATGTATTGGATAACACAGAGATTTTCCTCTGAAGACAAGGTAGTACCAAATTTGATCTCCTTTTAGGTCCGTTTGATTGCAAGGGTAGAAAATGAATTCCAGGAAAAATAATTGTTTAGAACTTATTTTTTAAGGAATTGTTAATTAAGTGTGTTTGATTGGTATAATTTTTCACTCGAAAAATTTTAAAATTTTAGATCTTTTGTGTTCATTTGGCTTTGTTTTATATGAAATTGTCCATTAAAGTGATAAATTTTTCCACAGTTGGTCATAAAATTTGTCAAAAAGTAAAAAAAAAAACGAAAATTATTTTTCGTAAAAAATTATTTGTTTCATCAAAATTTAGTGTTTGTTTGGCTTTGTTTTATATGGAAATTGTCCATTAAAGTGATTTTTTTTTTTTAACAATTGGTTATGAAATTTTTTTCCATTGCCCCAAAAAAATACGCAGTCAACTGGAAAATCAATTCTTTCCCCAAAAGTGAGGAAAATCTGGCACGTGAGGGAGAAAGGGGAAGAGATTTTCTATGCAAATTTTGGTTCATCAAACACCATTAAAGTGAGAAAATGGAACCATTTTCCTCAAAAAATTAAGGGTATCAAACGGACCCTTAGATTTTCTTATTTTGGTTTTAGTTTGATCGACTATTCTAAATTCTGATCCTGTATTTTTCTGTTTATTTTTTATATATTTTTTAAAAAAATTGGTTAATGATTTATCACCCTAATTCTCGTTGCTTGATGGGATGAATTACCTTTTAACTTTGTCGAATGTGAGGGCTTTAGACAAGTTTGTAGGTTAGCATGTACTAAATTTGATCCTTCATCTTATAGAACTGTTGTTAGATATATTTATCAATTATTTGGATAAAAAACTGCAATTGGGAAAAATCATCCAACGTCAAATAGTTTCTCTTACTACTGATACTTGGAGTTTCATTCAAAATATTAATTATGTCTCTCATAGCGCACTACGTTGATTCCGATTGGAAGCTTCATAAATTGATTTGGGGCTTCTATATGATTGCTAATCATAAGGGTGAAACTATTGATAAAATTATTGAGACTTGTTTGCATGTATGGGGTATTGAGAGATTGTTTACAATCACAGTTGACAATGCAACTACAAATGAAATAGTTATTTCTTATATTAAGAGGAAGATGATCAGTTCAAGCGGTGATGTGTGTGTTTTAGAAGGAGAGTACCTACACATGAGGTGTTGTGTACATATTGTTAATTTGATTGTGTGTGAAGGGTTAAAGGAGACACATGATTCAATTGTTAGTATTCGTAATACTATAAAATATGTTAAATCTTCTCTTGCTAGAGAACAAAAGTAAAAGGAGTGTGCGAGGGAAAAAAAAATTGATTGTGAATCACTTGTATTTTTGGATGTACCGACGAGGTGGAATTCCACATATTTGATATTGGAAGTCGCTTTAAAATTTCAAAAGCTTTTGAAAGGTTAGAGGGGGATGATGTGTAGTATGTATATTATTTTTAGAAGTAGGATGGTTGTAGAAGGAGTGGGCCTCCTACAACTTTTGATTGGGAAATTGCTTCTATTTTTGTGAAGTTCTTTAAAGGCTTTTATGAAATAACTTTGAAGTTCAATACTTCAATGCATGTTAGCTCTAATGTTTATCTTCATGAAATGTGTCCACTTGTAACCGAATTGGAGCAATTGAGTTCAAGTGGTGATTTTATTTTGGGTGAAATGGCTATTAACATGAAGAAAAAATTTGACAAGTATTGGAGGAAAATGGAAAGTGTTAATCAATTGTTGTTGATTGCTACTATGCTTGATCCACGATAAAAATTGGAGTATGCTGATTTTTGTTTTGGTGATATTTATAGGGATAAGGAGTTTTCGAAAGACAATTGATTTCTATTTATGATTCGTTTCTGAGATGTGAAGCAAGCTTTGAAAGCAATCAAATATCTAGTGACTTGAATTCTTCAAGTGAGGTTTTTTCTACAAAAGAAAGTCGCACTTCAAGTGTCTCTTTCTCGTGTTTCTAGGTATAAGAGATCACAAGTAGCAAAAGATTTAATTAAATTGAAAAATGATGTGGATAGATACTTGTCAGATGCTTGTGAAGATATCAAGGACGATGTTTTTGATGTTCTTAATTGGTGGAAAGTTAATGGAAACAAATATGGTACATTGTCAAAACTTGCAAGAGATGTAATGGCTATTCACGTGTCTACGGTGGCTTCAGAAAGTATTTTTCAATATCGGATGAAGAATTCTTGATCAATTTCGTAGTTCTTTAACTCATAGAATGGTGGAAGTTTTGGTGTGTGTACACAAAATTGGATTAAAAAATCTACAAGCATAGAGAAAATCTATATGGAAGATGTGGAGGAATATAATAAGTTGGATGAAGGTAATGTAGCTATTTCATGATTATGTTAAATATGTATTTTATCAAATTTTTTCATAATTTAATCATTATTTTTTTATAGAGTTTTTGGAATCAGAGAAATCAAATGAAGGCTAAATCAATGTGATTAGTTCATTTATGATTTTTTGAGGTAGATATGTATTCTAATGTGCATAACTCTTTATTAATGTGATATTTATCTCTCTCTAAGTATTTCTATTATATTTATTGTAGGAATGATGTTTAAAGCTTATGGGATAAATAAGAAGTTGTAACATTTTAACTTATTTGTTTTATGAGAGTGTTGATTTTGGATGATTGTAGCATTTTTATTTTCTTATTTGTTGAATTTGGACTATTGTAATATTTTTAATTGTTGGGTAGCTGTAATATTTAAATTTTCTTTTCATGCTCGATGGCTATTTTGATTTTTTTTAGTTTCATTAGTATGTTTTTAATTTAATTTAATTATCTTGTTTCGGTTAATCGGTACCTACTAGATAGAGATGATCTCGCTTTAAACAAAGTTAATGCACCGGAGTTTGGGAGGAGTTTGGAGTTTTATCACGGCTAATTTCGGAAATGAGATGGAGATTGGGCGCGAATAAGGTGGAGATGAGATTGTGCTTGAGAGAAAATAGGGGTTTAGCGAAAATGGAAGTTTGGAAAGAAACCAATTCGAAACCCACAATTAACGGGATATGCGTGTCATTATTAGAAGATTAATTTTTTTAATTAAAATTAAAAAAACCTGAAAATTGAATAAATAAGTTCCGGACCTAATTTTTAAAAATGGATTTTTAAAGATCTGTTTTTATGTAATTTTCATTTGAAACTAATCAAAAAAGGGGAAAAATAATAATTGTTGGCCCGGCCCGAACAGGGGGTCGGGCCAGGTCGGTTTCTGTTAGTGACATGGGCGATTCGGTTTAGAAAATAGTCCAAAACTGGTAAATTCGGGTCGGGTCGGGTTTGGGTAAAAATCGATCCGGCCCGGTTGCCCACTCCTAGTCAAGTGTAACGTAGGGGATTTTAGGGTATGTTTGGATCGAATTAAAATTTGATTTTAATCTAAATTAAAGTCAAACGATCAATATTAACTACATCTTTCATATATCCCACATCTTTTCAAATATACATTTCAAAAACTTCTATCACAATTCATTGAAAATCTAATTTTGATTCCTACCAATCACCCTCTATATTTGAAGGATCTTCGATTTCACAGTGTATTTTCACGTGCAAGACCCTAACATGTCGAATACTTCACTGTTATGAACCATTTTCCCCAAGGAATATTCCTACTTCTTTCCATCTTCTAAATTTGAAAATTCTGAGTACTAATCTTAATATCTTATGTATCCTTCAGGTGACTTCACAGAGAAGCTTTTCTCTAGTTGCCCAGTACTAGAGGACTTAACTATTGAGGGATTTGCATGCGAAAATATATTCACTATTTCCTGTCTACTTTTGAAGAGATTGACAGTAGGGTTGCAGGCGGATTATGGGCAGTTGATATGTAAAATAGTAATTAACGACCCAAATCTCAAAGACCTACTGCTTATTGATATGTTCACAACGGAATACATTTTGGAGAATCTGGCATCAATAGTTACAGCAGAATTGAGAATGGGACGTTGCCCTGATGTTGAATATTTCACAGTCGTGCAGTCAGGATTCTCGGGGCTTTTGGCAATTTTGATTTTGAAATCCTTGGCGACGGATAAATTTTTCATAGCTGTAAGCTGCTCTACTTCTATACATGTTTTCTGTATGAGTAATTCTATTTAACATCACTAGTGTTAAACTAGGTGGCAATAATGTGACGTTAAAAGAGGATTAATGCTATTCATAACAAAGACTGCTGATAACCGCTCTACGTGAAGGTACTTAAATCTGCCCAGTGCTTTGATCATTATCCTTGAAGTTGACTATGAATATCCATTTGTATTAGTCTATTAGTTTACTCTTCTTAGTTCATATTCAGATGTGGCTTGTTCATATGGTAAATCATGCTATGGAGATACTGGTTGGTTGGTTAGCATAAATAGTCATAAGTACTTATCAAGGATAAGAAATCATTTTGGTCCTATTTGATGTAGAGATTTTCTTAGGTTTTTTTATTTTTTATTTTTTTTTTGGCATAACGTAGAGCTCAAGAATATTTTAATATTAGAAAATTTGTCACTTTTTTTTTCCTCAATCGTCTCCTGTCATGTTTATTCGAGCGTTTTCAGATTTAAAAACAATTCAATAGTATTCACAGAACAACGAAAGACAATTACATTGATTGCGGGGAAATGGTTTGTAGGCCAGAGGGAGTGGGAGGGTTTGGTTTCGTGATTAGAGCTGTTTCATTAAGGCACTGGTAGCAAAACAGACGCAGCGGATGTTCTCCAATCTAGATTCCCTGCTGGCTAGAATCTTGAAAGGTGTATATTTTAGGGAGGTTGATTTTTTTGGCAGTAGTCTTTAATGGGAAGGGAGTTTCTGCTTAGGGGGCTGAGTTGGAGAGTGGTTTATGGGGAACAGATTGAAATTTTCAGTGACAGTAGAGTACCCCGGCCACCATCCTTTCAGATACTTGGACCGGGAAGAGAGGGAGTGGATTTTGTGAGTGATTAGATTGATGCACCAGGGAGCTGGAATATGCAGACGTTGAATCATTACTTCATCTGGATTGATTGTAATCTCATTTTAGCCCGCGTTTGAGCCGACTAGGTAAGGAGGATATGATAATTTGGCACCTTAAGAACAAAGGGGTGTACTTGGTACAGAGTGGGTAGAGAGTGTTGTGTAGTGACTCGTTACTTGATGAAGGGACGAGACAGGAGGTGCTGGTTTCACCATCAAATGGATCATGTGACCTTATCTCCTTTACTAAGATAGCAGTTTTACATCTACAACTACTTCCTAGCAAGCCCCTCCAGATGCTTGGGATACCCCAACCAGAAACTTGGGATACCCCAACCAGAAACTAGAATAGAAATTACTTACAACAGATAAAATTGGGGCACTACATTTTACCAAACACCAGGACTGAAATTATCTTTATCTGGTCCAAACCGGTGCACCAAACACAGATCATGCCTTGTGTTAGATACAACTCTCCAAACCAGTTTATGAAAATTTTCCAATAGTTTGAATCTCATTCGTCTCTATCTGAAAATACATCTCAGCAACTTTAATATAACCTCCCACCCCACCCCACAAAACAGAAACGGAAACAAAAAACAAGGCTTGAGTTTGTAACTGTTATCATCAGCTGCTTCTATAGAAGATATTTGCTTATTGCTATTGTAAATAAATTTAAGTTCTTCTCCAATGTCCCTAACTTTCTTTCCATTTGTTGGGATAACATATGAGAACCAAATTGTGTTTGTGCACACCAAAAATCCAGTCTTTATATAACTAACCTGAGATTCTAAGAAATTACACATCTAGATGCACTACTTCTTAGTCATGGCGCCACAAGTAAAATCGCCTCCTCTGATCATTCTCTGTCTTAAATTATGCAATCTCTTTGGCTCATATGAGTTGGAAATCAACATTTGTATCCCTCATATCAGATAACAGTCTTTGATCATTCTCCAACTATTTCAGTGTAAAGTTTATTAGCTCTCATTCTGTCTCCCTTCTGCAAGTGGCCAGCAACCAGCATTTTGTAGACATATGAGCTTGGAACAAGTGATCGAGCTTTCATTTTCTCCAGATACTTGTCCGCTTCTTGTAATCTCCCACATTGGCAGAGACTGATAATCAATGAAGTGAAAACCGACGAATCAGGCATAAGTAATTTGTGTTCCATCTCAAAATAAAGCTTTAGAACTCCCTCAACATCACCATCTTTACCATAGCCCGCAACAAGATAGGAATATGTACCCTTGTCTGGAACAAACCCTTTATCTAACAATACAGTCAACATCTCATTAGCCCTCTTGGCATCCCCATTTTCACACAGCTTACTAAACATCTCATTAACTGCTGAACAACTAGGAACAAGCCCCATTGTTACCATTCTCTCACAAAATTTCAAGCTAGCCTCCAATCGTCCAGAAGTAGAACAACCTTTAATCAAATGATCAAAGGTTTCGTCATATGGCTTTAGGCCCACATTTTCCATTTCTTCCAAGAACCCAACTGCTTCCTCAATCTTCCCCTTTTGACAATATAACCCAATAAATAAACTATACACAAAAGCATTCCCTTCAAAACCTCTCTTGAGCATTTCCTCATAAATCTGCTTTGCAGCTTCCAAATTCCCCATCTTCACCTTCGCAAAGACAACCAAAGAATAAGAAATATTATCCAAGATCATATTCCTCTGCAACATTCGCTTCAACAACACCACTGCATCTTCAATTCTTTCCTCCTCTATCATCCTATACACCAAACAAGTATTTACAATCAACCCAGGAACTGAACACCTCTTCCCATGCATTCTATCCACAATATCAAGAAATTTCTTCAACTTCCCTTCTTTACACAAAGCACCCACCATAATCCTAACAGTCACTTCATTTGGATAAATTCTTGCCTCTATCATGTGCTCATACACAGCCCAAACTAAGTGGACTCCCTCAGATTTTTGCATAACATGAAGCAAAGTATTAAAACTAATCACACTCAATGTAAACCCATGTACATTCAAAAATTTACAAGCATCAAGCACATCATCAACCATTCCCAACTTTGCACAAGTTTGTGTAAACAAATCAAACACAAAAGGAATTGAGCCAACAACTTCATAGCTATCAATCAATGAATGAAGAATTGTGAATACTTGAGAATTACCGCTGAAGGATGTTTTCATTAAAGCTGATTCTAGCAATGCTTTAGCATCCTTGATAAGCCTAGATTTAACTAAAATGTGAATTGCTATGCAGTAGGTTAAAAGCCCATGTTTTAAATGCATTTGCTGCGCTGACCAGTGGAAGAAAGTCAAAGCTTTTCTTGAATTAATGGGTTCTTTGAGCTGTAGCAGTATGTTTTGAATTATGGAGTTGGTGAATTGAACTGCGCTAAATTTTTGTGCAAGAGCAGTCCAGTTCAAGCCTTTGTGTAGAGATTCGAGTATAGAGTTGACGAGTTTGTCCTCAGTAGTGTTTTGTGGTGGTCCATTTAAGGTGTGATTATGGGTAGATAATGTCGATGGAATGCATAATTTAGTGAAATTTTTGGGTTGAAAGATGCGAGACGGAATGCCCATTTTTGTAGGGTGGGGAGGGGGATCAGTTATCACTGCCGGTTATGGTGTACGCATTAGATCGTCTTTCCGGATTCTGATGGTGGTTGTTGAGCGATGGGTGTAGATGAACAGATTGGGGGCTGGAATTGGAGGTCGGCAGGTGTAGCAGGGGTTGGGTTGGCTGAGGGGTGTGGCATGGGGAAGATGACTTTTTATTTTTTGTTATTTTCTTGTTTTCTTTTATTAGATCAGTTTTAATTGAAACATAAATAACCATTTTTTAAAACATTTTTATTTGTTTTACACAACAGTTAATTTTTTTCCTCATATTTTCTTGGATTTGATAAAAAGAAAAAACATGAATAATAAAATTAAAACAACAAATTCAAATTAAAAGAGAAATTTTATTCCACTATGAAAGTGAAATACTCTTTATTTTAAATTCCCAAACTTTAAAATTAGGTTTAAAGACTCTGTAATGAATTATTTAAAAAAAATTGAGTTTGATGTCAAAATCACTATCTATTTGTACTTTATTTGAATTTCATTTATTAAAATTGCAAGTTTCAATTTTCAACAACTTCAATTATTTATATTATATTGAATAGTTTAACATTTGACATTGAAAAATATATATTAATTGGAAAATGAGGGAAAAACAATTAATGAATGTTTATATAAGTAAAATAAAAAGTTTGTTGCAGTACAAAAAAAAAAATTTACTCTTTAAATATAGCAAATAATCTTTATCATGATAAAGATGTTCTTTTTTAAAAAATGGTTTCTTGAAAATACTCTTAAAACCTCAATTAAGTTTCATTAAAAAAAAAAA